>CM055270.1:12511574-12730090 GCA_029237695.1 Conchocele bisecta | reverse complement strand
GCTACGCAATAGTTGTCATTCTTGTGCGCGACACACCTCCGGGTCGTGGTCTATGCATGTGTGAAGTTTCATGAAAATATTCCAAAGGGTGGTCGAGTTATGCTCCGGACAGGAAATCAGTGAGCAAAAACAAAAAAGGGAGATAACTAAAAAATTAGCTATGCAAGAGTTGTCATTCTTGTGCACGACACACCTTCGGTTTGTGGTCTAATTCAATGTGTTAGTTTCATAAAAATATTCCAAAGGGTGGTCGAGTTATGGTCAATCAGTGCGCGAAACAAAAAAGGGAGATAACTCAAAAATTAGCTATGCAAGAGTTGTCATTCTTGTGCGCGACACACCTTCGGGTCGTGGTCTATGCATGTGTGAAGTTTCATGAAAATATTCCAAAGGGTGGTGCAGTTATGCTCCGGACACGAAATCAGTGCGAGAAACAAAAAAGGGAGATAACTCAAAAATTAGCTATGCAAGAGTTGTCATTCTTGTGCGCGACACACCTTCTGGTCGTGGTCTATGCATGTGTGAAGTTTCATGAAAATATTCCAAAGGGTGTTCGAGTTATGCTCCGGACAAGAAGTGTCTGCGGCGGACGCGGACGCGGACGCGGACGCGGACGCGGACGCGGACGCGGACGCGACTCGCTGTCAAATCCATAGTATCCCCCGACGGAGTCCGGGGGATACAATTATCGGATAGTGGTCACTTCCTAGTGTAGAGTCATGGACGGACCAGGAGGTCAAGGAGGCTAAAGCAGGTGTTGCTAATGTTATGTCGGGTGCTGTTCCAATACATTTGCTTGAAGAAGTGTGTGACGTATCGTAAGTTACAGCTCCGTTGTTAAGTACTACATAATCAGTGTTATCTAGAAATTGTATTATTTCATCACCTACTTTGTTTGTCTTAGCATTGTAATGCACGTCCCATAGTGGGTTGTGCCTGTTGAAGTCACCCAATATTAGAGATTTATTGCTTAATTGTGTGATAATTTTATTGAGGTTGTTTAGTTTTGGTTCGTGATTATGGTTACCAGGGCCAATGTACACATTTAATATATCAATGTTTCCTTTATTGCTGAGTACCTTAATACCACAATAGAGGTTATTTAGTTTTTCTGTAAGGTGATTTGTTTTAAGTTCTACACATGATATTCCATTTTTAGCGTATATTCCTACCCCCACTGCCATGGAAAGAATTGGTTGTGTAGGATACGAGGTTGTATCCAGTGAGTGTTGAAGGCTTTGACATTTCTTGCAGGCATATTACATCAGGTGACATTACGTTATTTTCTAGAACATTGATAAGCTCTCCTTTTGTTTTTACAAATCCCCGACAGTTCCATTGAAAGACGGTCAGGGTCATTCCTTTATTTTTGTTTCTACCCATATTTATTTATTATATATATGTTTTCTTATGATGAGCTTTTTGGTGCATATGCCTGACTCTTTTCTGTGAATTTAGGACTTTATTACCATTAAATGGTGTTAAATTGCACTGTTGTTGTTGTTCCGCTAACGGTGCCACTGATTTTAATACGTTTTTACCTATCTTACTGCTTGTTAGTAAATTTATTCTGTTTTTTCATGCCTGTATTCACTTTTGAACTAACTTCGGTTACGTTATCTTTTATGGATTTTTGTATTATATTTACGATTTGCTGTTATAGTTTTTACGCATATTATAATTTTTCTATACTTGTACGTTTTGCTGCTGGACTGTTATTGGGTGTTGATGTGGCAACACTATTGCTTGACGTTTGTTTGTTTATTGGTGTGTCCTCATTATCGTTTATTTCATGTAGTGTTGTGTTGTCTGCACAAATGGTCGAAATATTGGAGATACCTGTTAGTGTTTGAATGGGATGAGACTCTATAGATTTCGGTTGATGTTACGATTATTAGTTTATTTGGGTCTGAGTCGTCCATGCTGCTATCAAACATTAGGGGCTCGGGTGTAAGTGTTGATTTGTTTCCCCCCAGTTTCGTGGTAAAGAGCTTACTACTTTGTCCGCTAACGGTCGATTGTTTACTTGCTTTATATTTGTTTAGTGACTTTATTACCTTGTCCGCATTAGCCAGTGTACCTAAAACGTTTAGTATAGAAGTTTCTGATTTGATTGGGATGTGTCCATCTGTGACGTGTGCATTTTTTCAATGGATGGTGTGCTAGGAATTGTTGTTGTTGTTACATTTTGTCCTAAGTGTTGTTCTGCTATTTGTCCTATAATGCCATTCGTGGTTACTCCTAGTTGTTTTTCAATTGCAATTTCAAGAGCCGAAATTAGTTTTAAGAGCTGTTGTTTAGAAACGTATCCTTGCATGTTATTTTCTTTGGGGTTTCTTTGTTTTATGTTTTCCTTTTGTGGGGTTGGGTTCGTTGGAGGCTGTTTTGTAGTTCGTTGTTTTACAGGTGTATTGTTGGTGACTACTTGAATAGGCAGTGTTTTTGTTACAGGGTTCATTATTTGTTCTTTTAGTGCGTTGCGTGCCAGTTGCCTAGTGTTGTTCTTTTGTTCGAGATGTGATTTGTATTTAAGTAGCATCGGGCAGTAGGGATCACTTGACCGATGTCCACAAGCCTGTACACCAGCCACGTAACAGTTATTGCAGAAATCATTGTCCCTGACCTGTTTGCTCGTGCAGTCTTTGTAATAATGGTTGTACGCGCAGATGGGGCATATTATTGTGTTGTTTTTACATGCTTTTTGTGATGTGACCAAATTGCTGACACTTATTGCAGCGAATCGGTCGTTGGATTGTTATGCCGATGTCAATGGGGTTGCCTTCGTTAATGTAGGGTGCTGGTGTAATTTGATAGGGCAGGGATGTGCTGAAGTGAATTAATAGAGTAGATTTGGTTTTTCCTATTTGATGTGCCGCGGTGATATTGTTCTTATTGGCGTTTACTGCCAACATTAAGTCTTCCTTACTCAGACCTATAAAGTCGGGATGATTAGCGATTCCGATTGCGGTTTGTGACTGGTTTTGTTGTTTGCGTTGTGTATTGTTAGTTGATTGCGCTTGTGTTTGAAGTAATTTAAACTCTACGTTGCGCATATTAGCGGGTGCAGTGAATGACTTTGTCCTGTCAGTCCACTTTTTCTGAGTACTAACTTTTATGATGTCTGCATCCCGGGTGCATTTAACGTCGTTAGATGACATATTCTTGCCTACATAAGTTGCTAACGCAATGGCGAACTGGAATGTTGTTATCACTGCCCTTCCTGCCCCTAGTAATTTAAAATGCAATGTGTCGAATTGTGACTGCGGCTGCTCCTTATTATTTGTGCGTGGAGAACGAGTGGGCGTTGGTATCGATGTAGGAGACGGGGGTGGGGTACTCTGTTTGTTGTTAGGTTGTTTTGCATCCGGTGATTTGCAGTTTGGTGATAAATTATCTGAATGGTCTTGTTCCCTTGCTTCTCTTCCTATTGTTGTGTTGGGGGTGTTTGTTTATTTGAGCCATTATATTTAATCTGAGAAGTGATAATGAAGCAATTAACAAGCTTAGATTTTTTATTTTTTTATTTTTTTTGGATTTAATTAATTAATGTTCTGCCTAGCTACCTATTTATCTATCTGTCTGTCTATCTATATATCTATCTATCTAACTATCTGATTACACTACGGCGTAACAATTATTATGAATCTTTCTTGTATTACCTAATTTGAGAGAATGGCCGACGTCAACAATTGATGCCAATATTTCGTATATTTCGTTTTATAAACGTTTTATAGATAACGGGTGTATATTTAGTGTGGCCGCTAGACTAGGTGGGATTATTCTTTTTAATTGCTACTGCTAGTCGAGGTTAGGGTTCAGACACGAGACTATGACTTATGTTTGATGTTCTGGGTGGTTTTGTGGTGAAGTTTCAAATTTCAGAGTTTTTGTAATATGCCACTATACTAAGTTTTGCAAATGTTCAAGATTATTATTTTATTATACTTTTACTCTATCCTCTATACTACTAATACTATATTTGCGACTGGTATAATCAGAAATATTTTTTACCTCGGTTCTCGCTATCTTCGGTTTTCAAAAGTCTTCGAAAAGATCTTGTTTTGTCACGTTCGCACCGATGTCCGCAAGAAAGTGCAAATATCTGTGCGCGCGCGTGGTTTATGTGAGAATGTAGACAAGCAGTATCGACTTTTATATCAACAACTTGGTAGCAATTGGTAGTGACGGTTGAGGAAACCCCCACTATCAAATTACACAAGTGATGTGCCGGGTACAGGCAGTGACGGCTATAGGTTACTTCAATGTTGGTGTAAATATTGGCGGAATTTTCAGACAAAGGAGAAAGTGATATAAAAGTCAATAATTCGAGAATTACGGCACAGACTAACCTTAAATCTTCAGCGAAGCTAGTCGATGTTGTCTATGATTGCCTACTTCAGTGTTCAGGTGATATATACTTACAGTGTTGTGTTTTATCAGCTTTATTTGGTGATTTTCAGAAAAGTCAAACAGCTTGTTGTTGTTGTTATTCAAAAATCCAAATGAATGATGATGAATGAATGAATGAATGCTGAATAACCATACATGTTCTTCTCCCAAGATTCGTTGTAGCACCAATGCGTCACCAACGAAGCGACACCGAGAGGACCGCATCCAGGTACACCGATACTTGTCTAGTAAGTAGACAAATATCAACGACTCTCACTAGGTCACAACTGGTCTGGTCCATCCCAGGCAAGCGTCCAGGGAGTTCAGAATCTGCGGACGTAATACACTCATGTCACCCATAAGTCCACTCAGTCCATCCTATGATGGACCGCGCCAGACACGGGGGCGGCTCATAGCTCCCTTACGTGTGTCTCGTCCCGAATGGCAGGGTGGCAGTTTTTTGTAATTTTTACTACATCCAAGCACGCAATAATAGCTTACTTCCGCCCAATACGGACGGTCCCTTACACGCATAGGCATTATACATGTACACAATACTCCGCACAGCAGCGTGTAGTGTAGTAAAGAATATGCATAACATAAACAAATATAAACTCACACACCCATTGTGTCCGGTAAAACCACTAAGGCGACCAAGTCAACATATGAAGTCATAGAAGACAGAAGCTGCTCCCGCTGATTGAAAGCCGGGAGTGCTTGGTGAACCCGGGTGTCACAAATAACCGGTGGATCCACTCCATGCAGACACGACGCTAGAAGAAAGAAGCTCAAGAACGGAGGATTTCTGCCTGCAACAATATATACCATCAAAAGCGCCGAACTGTTTCTGTGGAGTTAGTGGTCGAGCCGGGCATAATGGTCTCATCATATTGTCCATATAGTCAATCAACAGAATCTGGCCCTATGGGGACCAGCTATTTCGCCCTTAGGCAGTAGATGAGCCAAGTCAATATGACATTGGACATAACCCTGACAGACACACTTAGATAGGCACGCACCCACAACATATACATACACAATCCAGATAAGGGCATCTGTGATTTTCATGCACACAGCTCACTCAAACACAAACCAGATGCGGTCCTCGCGGTGTAGCCAGACGCCTACGACACCAACAAAGAGAAGATCAGAACGAAATAAAACAAACTTAGTCCCCCCTCCTCGGGGACAAGGCCTCGCTCGTGTCTACCACCCACTGAGTGGGAGGTGGCCTAGGCCTCTGTGGACCCGACATCGGGTCGTTTCCTCTGTGTTGCATACTGGGCAGTGTCATGCTATATGCGCCTTGGGATCTGTGGCGGAATGAGCTGCCTGGGTGTTGCCAGTGGCGGCCTTGTGGGTGGCTTGGGCATGGCTTGCCTGTCTCCTCGTCGCTGCGGGTGGCGGTTGCGGTGCGGAGCCTCCGGTTGTCACTGGCTGCGGTGTCCCGGTCTGCTGTGGGTGGGTCGGTGGCTCGGCTGCTCCGGCTCGGCCTGCGCTGTTGCTCCTCTGTGGGCGTTGGATTTGCCCATATCACGTGGATCCGTCTCTGCTTGGTCGTCTTTCCTCGTCAACCCTCTAATAGCATTAGCAGGTAATATAACAATGTAACGGCTGAGTATCCATATATCATGTGCACGCACATTCGGCCCTCTTCACGGTCTGACATATCGGCATTGTGCAATAGGAGAATGAAATAATTAGGTTAAACTCACCGCCTCATCGTCTCCTTCATTTAATGCACATATTTCGACTGTATCGCATATATTAGTAAATTCGGAAACAAATGGGCCAACGGCCATTGGCCAGATCATTTACGGGCACATGCCCGGGTATGGAAGGTCTTCGAGCCATTTCCCACCCTTAAATATAAGAATACATCAGTTGAATAATCAAGAAACCACAATAGCATCAAGAAATCAATGATTCAAACAGTCAAGATCGAAGTGACCGTAAAGTAGACATATATTTGACAAAGCGGGGGGGGGGGGGATTATGTCCTACCTGGGTTTTTATATGGGGGGGGGGGGATTTTGTCCTACCTTGAGGGGATTATGTCCGGGGGGGATTATGTCCGTATCCCATTAGTATATGCCCTGTACTGTTATTTTCTATACATGTTGAAAAAATAAAGCTGCCCAAACTGTTACTTGAATGTTTTCATTAGCCAATATAGTAATAGTTGTTTGTTTCACACGAAGGAGGTTATGTCTAATGGGGTTTTGTCCTACATTCATAAATTAAAGGTAGATGCCGTCAAATTATATAAAAACACATTTTCATGGAAATTATGATAGCCCAGTCCCATATCAGCCTACGCATCAGTCAGACTATGCATGGGTAAGAAATTCAATACGTATCGTGAAATAGGGCGGACGACGTGTGAAATATATAAAATGCATGGCGACTGACCACCGTCCAGTTTATTTTTAAGGACATGTTGTATAGTCCATGGGAAAAGGGACATTATGATATTTGCGAAGAGCGCAGTCCCATATAAGCCTATGCATCAGGTCAGTGTATACATGGGTAAGCAATTCAATACGTATCATAAAATATTGAACAGGGCGGACGACGTGTGAAATATAATTATAAACTGCACGTCAACTGACCACCGTCTAGTTTATGTTTAAGTACATGTTGTATAGACCCTGGTGCCTAAAACCAGATCCAAATATAACACAAATATTCACTGCATTTTATATGGGTATTTTGGAAAAGTATGTCATATTTTTGTTGAGTCGAGAAAACGTGTTTAGTATATGTATTTACACACATATAACATGCAATTGTGTGTCAGATTTTAGGCACTAGATACAAGGTGTCATTAAGGTAATTATCGGCCACCACGTGATGGTCACTGAATACACAGGGTGTTTTCGGATTTATTTAATCCAATCATAAATTGTTTAACGCGGTCAGAATTGACCACCGTCTAGTTTGAGCTATGGGGTGCCGGGTATTGATTATTTAATCCAATCATTTCATCAGTAGCTAACTGAACTAACTGGCACTAATTGTCGATTCGCCATGACTGAGCTGTGCAATCAACCATCCGAGCGCGAGACCTATCAATAGCGCGGGTCTAGGATTAATGTTATCTCGGGTATGGAAGGTCTTCGAGCGAATTCTCACCCTTACATATAACCTGACTGACTGATTAATGCTATATATATAGCTGTGTTCTGACGAGGTAAGCCTGTAGTCTCAAACATCAGAGTAGATCCTGAAAGATACATGTAAGCATAGCGAAACGCTTGTTGTTTGTTTGTACAAGACGACAATTATGAATATGTGGATTTTGATTACAGTTGCAGCAGTGGGGGCAATCACAAGTTCGTACCCACACTAGATAAACTGGTACCAAGTACGGTGTTCCGTTAAGGCCATCGTAATATCGCTATCGGGTCGATACTACGATAGTACGATGACGATAGTACGTTGCTACGATGACGATAGTACGATACTACGATGCCACGATGGCGATAGTACGATATAATATCGTAGTATCGTCAAAGTGGTATCGCGTTATCGTGGTGTCGCGGTATCGTCATCGTACTATCGTCATCGTATTACCGTACTATCGCCATCGTATTATCGACCCGATAGTGATCGATATTACGATGGCCTTAACGGAACACCGTAACCAAGGCCTGCCTTGTCGGGACACGGCATTGTACTTAATCCACTGATACACACGTGACGTGATGTGAGAAAATGATCCAAGTGAATCTGCGACCAGTGTAGCCCAGAGCAAGTAGTGAACAAACTGTGTAGTCCCTGACTGACAAGCTCATATTGCGATATGCTAATGCTATGATAAAATGACATATGGTAAGTTTTGTCAACCAGCTGATTATTCAATTTATTGTGCATGAACGGTCAACTAATGAATTCCCAATGACGGTTTGTGAATAAATGCATTGCATGCAAAGTAACACGCATATTTTGCATTCACATTGCACAGCATACAATGTCCCCAAGCCAATGCGATGGTTAATCATAAGCACAAAGCCAAGTTTAATAAACAAATATATATATATATATAGTAGATTGTTTCGTAAATAACCGGGTATGGAAGGTGTTCCAACCAATTACTACCATCAATAACATACGTCCATGTGTATATTCAGGTAAATGTTTAAATGGCCATGCATTTTCAAAGCAGTATATCTATTTTAATTGACAATAAGCATTACGTATACACGCTCTTCTTTAAACATTTTTTATTTATCAGCGTCAATAAGTGCAACAAAAGTACCAATACAGCCTTAAGCCTTGTGGCAGTTACAAACATGTCGGGTGTTATGTAAGTTCGTTGAAGATAAGAATGCACATTTGTAATTTCTAGGACAAATACAAAAGAAATTGTAATGAGACTGACTATACTGGTTGGAAACAGGAACTAAGTACAATGTTCCAAACACTACTATACCCATATAAATAACGGATCCACAACTACTGACGATTATCGAATTGCCCAGAGCAGTGCTTGTTAATAGATAAGGGTTTAACGAAAACATACCAGTGGTGAATCACACCAGCAAAGGTATTGGAGTCACGGAATGTTCCAGATCAGTTATCAACAGAAAGAGTGATTTCCCCACTTTATAATCCTAAAATTGCATGTCGATTAATGTACAATTAGATTTATCAGTTGAAATATATATCAGAACAAATTCCAAGATGGCTGTTTTTAGAAAAATGAAAAAGTATAATTAAACCATTTTTAAAAGCTGATATCTCAGTAAATACATTATCAACCTTTATTCGTGTAGACGTAATCTGTGACGTAATTTTTAGTCGATTTTCATTAAAATCTTCCTAACAAATGGACGGATTTTGATGATATGTAGCGCACCAAATACGATGGCATATGTGTTTTATGGGTGCTCTAAAAGTTCTTTACAATAAATTATAAATTTCACAAAGAGTCTACTGTAAACACATCTACAAAACATGACGTCATGCCGTTCGGAAACCCCACCTTGATTAAGGCGTACCGCCATTTTCGCGAAGGCGATAGTACGATACTACGATGACGATAGTACGATACTACGATGACGATAGTACGATATAATATCGTAGTATCGTCATCGTACTATCGTGGTATCGTACTATCGTCATCGTGCTATCGTACTATCGTCATCGTAGTATCGACCCGATAGCGATATTACGATGGCCTTAACAAAACACCGTAATATACTCTATATTACAAGTTTTACTCTATGTTACAAGTTTATGCTCGTTTATAAATGCATGATTTCCTCCAGCTAAACAAATACATATAGCAGAATTTGACTTCAAGATTCAGAACACCATGCTTATCGTTTATCTGTATTTACTGCTAACTAATACATACTCTTAGATAGTATTGCTACCTTCTTTTTTTTTGCTTTTTTTTTTCTTATATTTAAGGGTAGGAATTGGCTCAAGGACCTTCCAAACCCGGGCATTTGAACCCAAAATTGGCAGGCCAAAGACCGTTGGCCCGTTTGTTTCCGAATTTACTAATATCTGCCATACAGTCGAAATATGTGCATTAAATGAAGGAGGCAATGAGGCGGTTAATTTAACCTAGCTAGTTCATTCTCCTATCGCACGAAGCCGGTATGCAAGACCTTGAAAAAGGCTGAGTGTGAGTATATGTGATATATGGAGATTCAGCCGTAACAGTGTTATCCTATATAATGATTATATTTGACGGTTGGTCAGCGCATAACGTATTACTACCTACTGTTCTCGTTATATATAAATGGGCCACCGGCTGAGAAAAGGGACCGTACAGCATTACGTTAATTGGCACTAATTGGATATATAGTTCCCTTTGTACACTCGCATAGTATGATTGGATTCTAATCGTCTTGCTAGTGTCATTAATGCTGCTCCATTGATGGAATAGCGAACAGTGTACGCCCTGATCAGATTCCGCGGATGCGCAGGCTGATCTGGGGCTACGCTAGTCGCATATGTTGAAGGGTCCCTTTTCTCAGCCGGGGGCCCAGTTATGTCTCACGCAACGTAGTGAGCATGTACATTTGAACCATCTTTTGACCTTAAAAGTCGGCATAAGCGGGCAATGGAATAACGTAGTATACGTATCGTGTCGTTGAAAACATTTGTAATTCAATATATAACTGCTCTACACATAATGAACGACGATCGTGTGTTCATAACATAACAATCATGGATTGTCGCTTATAGTGCCGTTAATGAGATGTATTTGATACACAAGTAGGCGCATGCATTCTTTACGGAATTCCCGTCATGTGACAAATTTGCATAAGTTACAGTACGACCGAACCCCGGTTAGGAAACACATATGTTATGAATACAGTTATATAGCATCATCTATTTTGTCAGTAATGGGATGTACAACATCTGCATTGTTTAATGTGTTGTTGCGAATATGGTTTCATTTCAATACGAAGGTTACGTTTTTTACCATTGTTCGCCTATTTCCTCATTTCGGTTGGTAATGGTGTTTACCAGTGTATTGTTAGATTGTTTTAACTATTATGTTTGTCTGTCATATAACATGTATCTATGCTCTGATATCATTGTTTTAAATGATGTTAAACAAGTATATACATTGGCATGACGTCTTATTTATATGTCTCGGAACATGACTACATGTTTTTGAACGACATTACATTAAATGCATGTTCAGTTTTAACTGCAGGTCGTTATGCTCTCGTGTATTATAGAGATATTACATCGGCCGAAAATATAACGGATTAGTGATCATTGTAGTGCATGACCAACTGTGCGGCTGCATCCTCTTGCGGAGCGCGTAAATAACAACAGTACACAACGTTAACACCATCGACGTCGCTGACGTCACACGAGTTGATCAAACTATACGTAACATTCACCCGACAGTTGGCAGTTCTATGGAATGTTCTATGTTCAGACATCAGCTGATATAAATTTAATTTGAATAACATCCTGCATTACATGTGAAAATTCTTTAGCAACTCCACATATTTTAACACACACCATGATATGCAAATCTGAAACAATGTTGTAAAATGTGCGATATGTGCTGGTAATGTTCAATAGAAATATCCAACAATCGCAATGCTGTATAAAATAGTAAGTACACTACTACTACATGTATTATTGTCACACTATGAGGTAATTTATTAGATACTTTATGCCATTATGGTATATAATATATGGTGGATAATAAACGGGAAAACCCAAAACTTTTAGTATTGTATAAAATTGCCCCAGCAAACGAATGAATATGCAGTAACCAATATTAAGATAGTTGTTCCTTATTGGAGCCGCATGTAGTCAATGGAAACGAAAAAGCTAACAAAAAAAACGTTACTTACACAAATAATCCATATTCACATTTGTGTTATACATTGGTGCTTATCCTGCTAGTATGGACATTACACAGTATGCTGTAATTAGGAAATAATATGCACATTTAACTGTTTACATGTATAGTTTCATTCTACAAACCTGTGTGGACACTGAATATACATGTTTAAACATCGACTTGTGTTTATTAGCAACAAAGTATTGCAATGCAATTCGTTTTACTGCTAGCAGTATAGTCACACGCAGATGTTGATCATGTGGACATTGAATAATTGTGCAGTTAACTGTAGGTTTTTTCGAGTTGTATTTCTCGCTTGACTTTCCATGGGGCTCCAATAAGGCAACAACTAGCTTAACAGGTATGTGGCGACGTTTTAATAGTTTTTCAGTAACTTTTCATATCAATAATTAGTTATTTATATCAAGAATGACTGGATGTATTGATATCAAAAGTTGATTGATGTTGTGACGTCGAATTAAGAACTTGAATTATATATATACCCAATTATGAACCCAACAGTTTCGTTGGGTTATGCGATGACCGCCAATTTAACCAAGCTGACGTTCCTACACCAATTGAAATGGAACGAAAACACCTACACGTACATGCACGCATATTATTCATATCCATGTTTCCAGTATCTGTTTGTGATTATAATGCTAGCATTAAATGTCACATAATGCAGCAGTATAATGTAAGAGTAGATAATACAAATGTGGGTATGAATTGTGACATGTGGTACATATACATGTATGTCGAGAGCTCGGCAGTGCGCCCGATCATTACGCTGTGTGACATGTGGAACATGTACACGTATGTCGGGATCTCGCGAGAACGTACTCAAAATATGCTCAAATATACATGTCACACAGAGTAGTGGTCGGACGTACACCAGAGTTCCCGACATAGATGTACATGTACCACATGTCACACGGAGAAACGAAGGGACGTACGCCAGAGTGCCATACATACATGTACATGTACCACATGTCACACAGCGTAGTGACGGGACCTATTCCAGAGTTCCAGACATACATGTACATGTACCACATGTCACAACGTAGTGACGGGACGTATTCCCGAGTTCCAGACACACATGTACATGTACAAAATATTCCCAAGTTCCGGACATGCATGTACATGTACCACATATTCCCAAGTTCCAGACATACATGTACATGTACATGTACCACATATTCCAAAGTTCAAGACATGCATGTACATGTACCACATATTCCCGAGTTCCAGACACACATGTACATGTACCACATATTCCCGAGTTCCAGACACACATGTACATGTACCACATATTCCCGAGTTCCAGACACACATGTACATGTACCACATATTCCCAAGTTCCAGACTTGCATGTACAGGCACCACATGTCACACAGCATAGTGATGGCACCTACTCCCGAGTTCCAGACATATATGTACGGGAACCCACGAATAGTACGTCGTCACCACGCTGTGTGACAGTGTGATACAATGTACTGTCTGACTCGGGAACTCGGGAATACGTCCCGTTACCACGCTGTGTGACAGTGTACATGTACGAATGTGCATGTATGTCAGGATATGTCGAACTCATCACTTACACCTGTGACATGTGGCTACATGTATGTCGTGTCAGGGAATACGTCCCCGTCACTACTGCAGTGCACTTGTGTGGGACTGGGTATGTACATCGTACATGTGCGGGAACTCGGAGTATGTCCCATCATTACGTCGTGTGACGGTATGACACGTACATTCGGTCTTTACATTGTATGTAGTTTTATGAGGTTGTAACTATTACAATAGAGCATAGCAGTTATGACCATATAATACTAGACACTCGATATGGCACATATACACGTAAATCGGATATTCTGGTGTACGCAGATCACTGTGTGCCACGGGACATGTGGTAATTTAACATGTATGTCAGGATCGATCTTGGCAGTATGTACGCACAGTCACTGCGATGTGTGACATGTGGTAAATGTCCATTCAATCACGTATTATTTCATGCAAATTTCATTATTATAACACACATCAAACGCTGCTAAATACAACTTGGGTGTATCTTTGAACATTATTTTGAGTATTGTAATTATTGCGTGAGCAGTGACCCTGATCAAACGCCTTATTTATTCTAATTGTTCGGTATACTCTCGTACACTAGTCGGTGAGACTGAATGATAATAAGTAATAACAACAGTGCCTGATGTCACAATAAACGCCCGTCGATGCTTAGAATGCATATGTAAAGTTTCAGAATGAATGGTTGAAAACTGTGGGAGGAGTTGATTACACAATTTGGGACTCCAATATGCAAAAACAGGTGGATAAATGTCTAAGTTAAAAACGTTACACTTTTGTCAAAAATACATTTTTCGGTATGAGAAGGGGAGGTGCACATCTTCAACATGTTTTGGATGCATATGTATGAAAACTGTGGGAGGAGTTGATTACACAAAGTTAGCGGTCCTAAAAAGTGGGGCGGGCGGGCGGGCGGGGCGGGCGGGGCGGACGGACGGACGGACGGACGGACGGACGGACGGACGAACGACAGACAGACAGACAGACAGACAGACAGACAGCCAGACGAACAACTACATACCATAATACGTCCCGTTTCACGGGCGTATAAAACGTTTTGTACCTGGGCCGAGTTGACATGGCCCCGATTTCACTTACTTCAAAGAACAGTAATCAGAGTAATCTCCCTTGGCACAGTTTCACATACACCAAGTTACAGTTCCGCTGCCATTTTTCATCCGGGTTACACAGTACAGGTAAACAAACCGCAATTTCCGATATTTCCATGCTGTCACAGCTGTCAGACGGAGATAGTTTTTGCCTCGGTTCTCCATACACAACGTATAATCTGGTGTGTTTTGTTGACAATTACTTTTTAAAATGATTATGTTATATTATCTAAATGGAAATACTCGTCCCAGATACGTTAAACTGGTTCACGAGATGATGTTTGAAGTGAACACACTATTGACCGGTTCGCGTTTTGTACCAGTGACCGATACCCACATATTCTGCAATTCCTATTGAATATGTAAAATATAATGTATGAAATTGATTGCTGAATGTAATATTTCGTTCAGCAAACAATTATTTCCCTTGAGTTATTCCGTTTTTTTTTTATGTTCAATTAGCTACCAAAAAACCATTGGTAAACACTTGGCTTAGTCCTAAGACAGAATTTGACATACAATGGAATTAAATTCTTCAGGTGGGGATTTCACATGTACCAATGTATACTGTAGAATAGCGAATCAGATCTTAATCACACTCTATCTGTTGATTATGCTACATTTTCTGTACTAATTTCACATAAATGAATGTCAGTATTATGTAATGAACATATTTCAATAGCTCTGAACTCTGTTATAAATTTGCAGATTGTAAGATTGCATTGGAAAGGCAATAGTTATTGTTCTAGTCCTACTAAAATGTATTTCAGAACTGCAAGTTTGTTTTACTTTTACAATACTGACATTTCTTTCACTTGAAAAAATACAGAATATATGTCACAATTAACAGCTAAATTGTGAATCAGATGATTCCCTACTCGGCCAGAGAGTATTCTGCAGAGTTTCTTCCTGCAACTAAATGTATACAAGTGTGGATATACTGTCATCTTTATGGAAGAAATAAATATGCTGCATCCTTAGTGAATGAGACACAGAAGTTTAAAATTAGACAGTAACTTTATGAATGTGCCAAATTATCCTGTTGACTGTCAGCCCACATCCATGATGCACTATTCAACAGGGCCAGTTTCAGTAAACTTTGTACGATAAAATATTCTTATGCATATTTTGCTAAGTTAACTCAACACATGAATGTGGCGGCGGACATTGGGGTCACTGAACATAAACAAATTCACAAAAGAATTCTCAAAATTGACTGATAATGCAAATTTTGTGGTCGCTTTAAGCTTTGCGCTTACAAACTTCTTGGTCACACACACTTTAGTATTTTCCTGCATTCTACCAAAGGTCTTCATCCCAACACACTGAGTAGTATATGAGAGTTACAATGATACAAGTTTATTTCGTCCCAATTGTGGATGCAAATTGCATGCAACACCCTTTTTGAGCCAACATACGCGTGGGAAGCAGGTGAATTTTTATCTCCAAAATATAGATAAATATGACACACGAGGATGAGAATTTGTGTTTTTCTGTCGTATGTATATATATCCACTATTGGGACGAAAACATCCACTATTGTGACCAAAACGGCGCCAGTTGTACTACCAGTCCCAATTGTGTATATCGGTACAAATTGTGGATACTTGCGTCCCAATAGTGGATGATTTTCGTCCCAATAGTGGATGTTTTACAGAAATTGCAAAAATAGGCAAAAACATCCACAATTGTGACAAAAACATCCACAATCGTACCACCAAAAAATCGACCAAAAATCACCAAAATATGAGAAAATATGACATACGAGAATGGGAAAAAGGCCGAGAAATCCACAATTGGGACGCGAGTATCCACAATTGTGGCACGATATCCACAATTTCACCCGTAGTACAAAAGACGACGTTTTCGCCCAATTGTGGACGGGGTTCTAGTGCATTCTGCACGGAGCCACAATTTGGACACGATATCCACAATTGCACATTAGTACAAAAGACGACGTTTTTGCCCAATAGTGGATGGGGTTCTAGTGCATTCTGCATGGAGCCACAATTTTTTTCTGTCGTATGTATCCACAATTGGGACAAGATATCCACAATTGCACCCATAGTACAAAAGACGACGTTTTTGTCCAATATTGGATGGGGTTCTAGTCCATTCTGCATGGAGCCACACAATTTTGGAGGATTCCCCAACCCAACTTGCCACCTCGTCTCGTCTTGACACCTCGTCTCGCCTCGGCACATCCACAATCGAACGCCCATTTGAAGATATGGGACCCCATTGGAATAGACTACAACTAGCCATGCCATACAAGGAATGCGAGACATGCGGCAAGGGCTTCGGCAAGCTCACAAATCTTCGAAGACACATGGGTCGCAAGAACCCGTGCAGACCTCCCACGAGAGAGTGTCCCGGATGTGGAGGGAAGTTCGCCACCTACAAGACTCTCTGGTAACATCGCTCGAACAGGTGTCCCGGGGGTCCGGAAGACAGAACCACGGAGGGTGTAACACGTTTTGCATATATGTAGACACATCTGTTAATGAGCTGCACCAAGGCAGGGTTAGGTTTGTTTCATTTTAGGCATCAGTGTTTAGTATTGTAAAACCAGGATAAATGTTATGAACATGTTAAATATCACGCTTATATCAACACTAGAAACCTTAAAACTAGAGCAAGTGAGCTGCAGGGGCTCATAAATATCCATAGTTGCTGCATGGTTTGACTAGAGACATATACCGGTACTCTCTCAATCCTTGTTTGACCTACAAATAATTTCCAACTGGTTAATTTGGCCTTGACTTTGGGCATGAAAACAGCCATAGAACGAAAACATCATTGATGATAAAAATCCAAAACTGTTCTACTCACCAACATGCAGGGGGTATAGTGAGTGATGGCTTATATTTAATATGATATTTATAATATCATTTACTGATTTCATAAAAAAAAATCGGCTTAGCCTCGTTTCTTATGATATTAGTAAGTAAACTCTTAAACATAGATACCCATGAACAAACATCACTTATGTTAGATCCTGTATAAAAAATACCCCCAAAAATATTTATCAAGTTGATATACAAATAGTTTGATATACAAATAGTATAGTTATGTCGATACCCCACCCACATAATGAAGACTATGCGTACATAAGCGAACCGACCCGGTGCGAATGGTTATCGGGCCGAAACGACCCGGGACCCGTACATATATAGAGTTATACCGATGAAAGCCGAAACACGCCGAATGTCTGTGCGCGTATACCCATCCTCGTTCAGTTAGCTGAACAACTTGCGTGTACACTGTGATCTGTTTAATTACACTTATGAAAGCTAAATGAAGGTCGATTTCAAAAGTTGAATGTAAGTTTGATTTAAAAAATGCAATATTATTATTAGGGAGCAAAATGAAAATAGCACATTTTGGTTGGCAGTCAATGGGACAGCGGTTTGTTTACATGTAACGCTGGTGCGGCGCAAAATCTACAACAACAACAATGACCATATATGCCAAACTGTAACTATTAGTAGGTGTATTGGCCATCTCATGTGTTGTTTTTTTGCACAAATAGCGTATTCTAATGGATATATATGACTACATCATATAATAAATACGAGTAGCATGTATTATTTTATGTTATTTGCATAAAACAACCACATTGAATGCTATACTATATTTGGGTATATTTGGGCAGTATTTGGGTATATTTGGGTATTTCGTGTCACCCCACAAAGACGTCATTTCGGATCTGGACATTGAGAAACTGTACAAAGCTGAATGTATGTCCACATGTGCACCTGCATCGTTATTGAACAAAGTGTTTTTTGACTACATGCTACACTTCTGTAACCGAGGCCGAGAAAACCTGAGGGACCTACGGAAAGACGATTTCAGCACACACGTTGATGGGGAAGGTCGGACCTGCATTACCATGGAGTCCAAGTTGACGAAAAACCGACGAGAGGATGATGATGATTTCACTGGGTCCAACCGAATTTTATGCGGATAGAAGGTAAATACTAATAAATGTATTGAGTACAGAATACAGGATCAAGTCAAAACGACCCCTGGTCAAAACGGCCACTTGTCAAAACGGCCGTAAAATTTCCAGAATATAGTCAAAACGGCCCCAGGTCAAAACGGCCCCTACCGTATATATAAGGTACTGTATACCATTTAAAATGCATATATTTCATCATAAATTATCTCCAAGTTATTACTACTAATAATATTGTGTTATAAATGAAATTGTTTTACGTATACAAACGTAAAATACCATGAAGCGTCAAATGTATGTCGATGTCATTTACTGGAAATATATCATATATATAGATTATGAGGCGCCTGCGACATAATCTATATTGTATCATTCTCAGACCCTGAGGTTAGAAGTTTAAATATATAAAAATACAAAACTACTATATAGTTTGGTATTTTTATACTTTATATGAAAAATATTGCGACATAATCTCAATTTTAAACTTCTCAGCCTTTGAGACTAGGAATTTGTCAAAATAATGCTTGTTGTACCAAACTATATATTTTGTTTGTATGAAAACGTACTAATATTCAATATTTCTTAGCCTGTGGCATTCAGTAATAAATGTATGTCAAATTATATCAAAACAACTGTATACTCCCCCACCCACAATTCCTTTGTACTCGCACCTACTTGTCAAGTACAAACATATATTGCATTGACCCTGTTTAATCTTTGAGAGCTTGTATCACAGAGATAAAATACAGGTTACAAACACCCATATCAGCGCGAGAATTGACAATAGTTTAAGTGAGCACACGCGACTGTGCGAGATATCAAAGTGCAGATACGCCCCCTCCAAAAACTAAATTGAGAACAAGGAAATCGTCAACCAAAACTCTATTCAACGGATAAAAAAACAAGATGTAAGTATTTTAAACGTATATTTGCATCGTTTTATACGCCCGTTTGAAGAAAAAAAAATACCGGTGTATTATGTATTTACGTTGTACATGCGTGCGGGCGAGTAGAAGACATAATGTTACAACTGCGATATAAATCATTTGTCGGCGAGCTTGAGCACTGAGCTCAAGATTTTTCTAGGACTTATATGTAAAAAATTATATTTTTTTTACAAAAACTGCATTTTCACTTGATTCGTTCCAATTTGGCTTCAGAACCCCTTAATACCCTTAATACCCTTAATATGGTGTCAGGCAATTCTAGCTCAGACAAGCCGATTGTGACCCTTTAATAAAAGAATTGTACAAAACAGCATATAGATCTGGGTTGTATGTAAATATAACATACTTTAACCTTTGTATCACAGCGGTATGAAATTATCTGGGCCTGCATGATAATGGCCAATTTACACACTTGTAACTTTCTGATTTGGTTCCCGCGTTATTGATAGTCCTAATAGTAAGCCGGGAACCTGAAGGGACAACCGTGTCCTCCACGTCACAGCTGAAAATGCATTATCAGTTTATTTATTTATACTGTGAAACATACTTTCACATAATCTCTTGGTACCCATTTAACGATAGTCCTAACCAGCCTGAAGGGACAACCGTGTCCTCCACGTCACAGCTGATAATGCATTATCAGTTTATTTATTTATACTGTGAAACATACTTTCACATAATCTCTTGGTACCCGTTTAACGATAGTCCTAACCAGGAGCCGGGAACCGGAAACCGTCACAGATGTGTCACAGTGGCCGTCTCCTCAATTGACATTTCTCTCCTGAAATATATACCATAAATGTTCTATAATCTAAATATTCGGACATAAGTGTCTGATCAGGGTGTGCACTGTTTGTTAGTTTGCAGTATGCATTTGATGCCTCACTGGACAATATGATTAAATTGTTCAAGGTTTATGGCGCCTATGCCTGAATATTTAGTGTAATTACGGTAAATCGTCTAAAGTGTATAACAATTTTATTTAAGTGGGAGTCTGCTTTTTAAATATGCCGTTCCGTGTGTTTGTATATTTCTTTAAAAAATGATTACATGTACATTAATTTTTTATTAGCTTAAATAGCATGCTACACGTTTGTCGGAAACTATAAGATAGGTGTGTGTGTGTGTCCAATGTTAAATAAAGTCTATATATATATATATATATAGCAGTTTGTATAGAATAAGTTTGATTTCTAATTAAAGGAAGTAACTTACATGAACCCCTCCAATTCTTCAGCCTCATCGGTCTCATGAGCCGACTCCGCCCACCGTTTGACAGCATCGTCAGTTGGTACACCTGAGGCGCTCTTGTCATGGTGCATCCAGTCGGGGCCAGTCTTGAAACTTATCTTGGGCTCGTCCATATCTACATGCCCAATGCTCAAATCGTTACCGTGCGCGATTAAATCAATAGAGAGTGACAGCCTATCACCTAAGTGCTGTCCTTCGGCCCCACTTAAAAAATTTCGCAGCCTTGATTTGTGTTTTATTATTTGTGAAAATGATAGTTCACACAGTAAAAGTCTTGGGTACTGTGAAATTATACTCGCAAGTGCCATGTATCGAAGGGCTGTTTTATATGAAACGCCTGTCATCACGCCACGTTCTATTACTTCCTTTAAGCTACGTCCAGCTTTGGTGAGATCGCGGGCGAAATCCAGGTAAAACTTTCCACGAGAAAATTGAACAATGATTATTAAATTGTTCATCCCTGTTTCCATTGAGATGATTCTTGAATGCTCTTTGTACATCTCAGTTTCACTTAGGTCTGAAAATGTTGTTTTCACCTTGAAATCTACAGATATTACAAATTTCTGTAAATCTTTTGCTTCAATCTCTTCAATTTTTCGTTTTACCTGGGGTATAATGGCGTTGGCGAATAAAACTTCATCCGACGTTTTCTTTTCAATGGCTTGTTTCTTTTTTTTTGTGCCCAGCCTACTTAAAATTCCATTCAATGTCTTGTTCATTCCTTCCTTCTCTCCCCGCGGTAAGCCACTAACTGCCATGCTAATGGCATCCTCAGAGAATTTTGAGATTGACTTTATTTTTTCAGCCATCTTGCTGTGCGCAGTAAACAAAGGAGGGGGCGTTTTGCACTTTATACCGGAAAGCAACTTACATCATACCTACCCAGCTGATAACGCATTGCAGTTTATTGTGGTATAAGGTTACAGACCAGTAATAAATTTACTATATAATATGTATTACTGTGAAACCTACTTTTTCCATAAACTACAGAATGTGTATAATGGATTTGTTTGTCTTTTGTAGTTTACACTGTCGCCCGAGCGTCCGTCACACCTTATGTTCACGTTGTTGTTTCAGTCCGTAACTCAACCACTTTTACACCTACGGATATTTTATTAGTAGTAGTAAAGCGGGGGATACCACAACATTTACTATGAAGAGTAACAGATTGGGGGTGCTTCAAACTATATTTAGGAAAAAAAATCAAAGTACACCCCACATATTTGCGCTAAACCACCAAATACTCACGGTGATATGTATACATATTTTATGAATTCGCACTAAAATGAAAATCAAAATTTATTGCCCACCGATGCTCTTTAGCATATCTGACTTGATTTGGTCTTGGAGTCTTTTTGTCTTTTTTTTGGCCTACATCATTTTATACGCCACAAATCCAGTTGCAGCTATGCCCATCACTACAAATATAATTTCTCTAGTTTTTTGATCTTCAGACGGTGTATAAAAATCACTCAACTTTGGTTCTGGTTCCATAGATTGTAACCGCTGTGCACCTGTCACCGGTGCCGTAACAGCATTATACTCCCTAATAGCTTCATTTACATCCTCAAACGTCTTAGCAGCGTGATTCTGCTTTCTAATTTCAGTATTAATCCAATCTAATCTCTCTGTTCTTTTTTCTGCCCACTGTGCCTGTGCCTTTTGTAATTGCTCTACGGCATTATCATGCCTTTTGCGTTCTTCAATCGCAGAATTATTCCCCAATGTACTGAATAAGAAATTACTCCCTGTAAACGCCAATGCATTCACTAAAGCGCCACCAACCATCATAGCTATTCCCGCCATTTTGTTTTTATATAATAATTTTATTACTTAAAAATATTATCAGGAATTATACCTTGTTTAACAAGCATATCTCTCGTGGCAATAGCAAGTCCAGTATCCAACATTAACATAGCCATATTATAACCATCAAGTTGCAGTTTTGTCACCGCCTGTCTTATAATTTTATTCATTATCTGCGCATATCCGATTTCAAGCGCCGTTATTACAGCAGCATGATATGCAAGATTTCCTATTATCTTTCCATCTGTATTAATTGCCGTCATCTTTTTTTATTTTACTTAATAATAAATTTAATTTAATTTAATTAATTGTTTACTCCATAAGATGAGGATTGTGTTTTACACTAGGCATTTCAGGTTCTTTTGTTTCAATTTTATTTCGATTTAACAATTTATAGCCAAACACAAACCCACCAACTAAACTCACTGCCACTACAAAATATTTATTATATTCGAGGTTTTATAGACTTTCACTATAACTGGTTCTTCAGGTTGTATATCTACTTTTTTACTTATGTACCATATGTAATAGACTTTCTTGTTTGGCTTTTCTAGCAGCAGCACCCTTTTTACCACTTCAACCCTCTTTGGATTCTTTGCTGTTACTTGTTTAATCTCCTCTTTTCGTTCTGGAATTTCTTCATCAGGAATCTGTTGTATGTTCTCCGTTTCCATTATTTTTACTTATATCATTTTATATTTTTAAATTGACAATATTTAAATGTTGTTATCGCTGCAGTAATAGGTGCCAGAAATGCTCCAAACCTAAAATACAACTCACAACAAGTACTAGTCAATGCATGGTTAACAAATGGATCTCCTTCTAAATCAGTTACGAGTTTATCATGATTTTCTGCTGGTATAGGCAAGATATTACCTACAGCTAGAGCATACATATTCAAAATAGTATTACCAAGAGTTTTCGTCATTGAAGCACCCAATCTACTTTCATATCTGTTATACAATTTTAATATTTGTTCATTTGACAACTCTTCTAGTTGTGAAATAGTTATATCTTTACCCAAATATTTAATAGATTTCCCACCTGAAATAATGGAAGATAATCGTTGCTTTAAGTGATCATTTTTTTACTTCACCTACAGCACTATCATTGGATACTTTATCATCACTTAGTTGTTCTATAAGTTCCTCACAATTCATTTTTATTTTGCATAATATAAATTTCAATTTAAAATAAACCCAACCCGATCCAAATATAATAATCAATAATTGTATGAATATCAATATCTCAAACATTTTATATATTCATACTATTATTTAAGTTAAATTTGCTTAGAACAACTCAACAATGTTAAGCAATACATATTTGCTGAATTAATTCTTAACATTGTTATCTATGGACTGCTTAGCTAAATCAGTTAAATCAAGTTTAAATCAAGTTAAAATCCAGTAAAATAAGCAAAATAAGAAATATTAAGTAATACTAAGCATTATACTTAAGCAACTTATAACCAGTAGGTTGATCAGTTCTAATAAGCAACTTAGAATGTTTTGTTTTCGATAACTCTTTTCTTATTTTGTTTCTTTCCTCTAGTGTCGAAATAACATCATTTTCTCTCAAACAGTCCTCAAAACTCATCTCTGTCTTTCGTATAAAACATACACAGCCATTTTGTCTGTTCTCTTAAGTCTTTTAATACTGAATTATATCTCTGTGATATAACCCAAACGCTTTGCTCTGCATGTCGTCCAGAGAATGCGAGCTGTGACAACATATCTTTGTTAATTGCTTTGTAGCTGAACAGTCATCAATGATATATAATGTGGGCTTCCAGCATATTTATTATAATCTTAACAGATCTTGCAGCTTCTCTTCGCCATTATTACCAACTGGATTAACAATCGTTATTTTTTTATCGATTGGGCACCGCACATCCTTTATCCAACTTCTGTTTTTATAAGCCTTGTTCCATGCTATAGTTGACAAAGAATAACTATATTATCGAAAAAACCTTTATAACCTCCTTGTTGTTGTGAAAGCTCTAATAAGTCTAAAACAAATTCTGTTTTTCCACATCCTGTTTGACCACAAACAATTGCACTATGTGCATACTTTGGTAAATCAATACAACACCGATACAAATCTTCCATTTTCTATATTTAATTGCGCATCTGAATTATAAATAAATAAATATATTATTTACACCTGCAGCTTCAGCTTCTTTAGTAATCTGAATTGTAATACCTTCACTCGCATTTTCTATTCTCCGTCCATTCCCATGTAAACTATTATCATCTGTTGTTCTTAAGTCAAGCCAGAGTGCATATTGTTTTGTAAGATATTTGCCAATTGTCACACTGGACACATTAAATTCTTTACTGACAGCGTTCACTATCGGATCATTAAACATCTCCACCGGCAAAGTGTTTGCGTATTTCATCCCACATATTATA
The DNA here is from genome assembly GCA_029237695.1 of Conchocele bisecta. Taxonomy (NCBI): domain Eukaryota; kingdom Metazoa; phylum Mollusca; class Bivalvia; order Lucinida; family Thyasiridae; genus Conchocele; species Conchocele bisecta. The sequence goes on along the minus strand of CM055270.1, from coordinate 12,705,299 downwards.
TGCTTTCATCCCTTGACTGTATAGTTGATTAGGTATACCCTCAAATTGTTACTTCAACATTATTTATTTTTTGATTATAGAATTGTTTCCACTTTCTCTTGCAAAAGGTGATGATTGTTCTTCAAATACCATTAAAATTCCCTTCATGGACCTAGCAGGGGTATTCAAATTTATATTCCATATAGAATCACTTTTATTTTTAGGTATCCTTCGATGCCTAAGAATTCTATCATACAAAATTGACATTTGTCCCATATATTGATTTTTTACCATTGTTGCTAAATTAGGCTCTGTGACCATATCAAATTCTAAACTTATATTATTAATTTCATAATTAGCAGCTAAGTCACCTGTGGCTATTATTACCCTCGAATAATCATTAAATGTAAGTTCATATTCGAGCCTATCACCCAAACCAGATTGATAATAAGGCATATGGGCTTCAAGAAGTTCAAAATCTAATGGTATATAAAATCTATTACCAAATGTATCTGCGATAGCTTTCTCTTCAGCGTTTCCAGAACTAGCATCTGCTGCTCCAGTTCTTAATTTTGTTACATTTGAACCTGCACTAGTATCTATACCTTGATAAACCATATTATTTCGCTCTGGTGTGTTTTCCATAGGTCACGATAGATGTAATACACATCTGAATCATCGATTGATAAAATTTCATTACCAGATATTTTAATAGTTGTTTTCTTAACGATTGCACGGCCAATATTTTGAACCACTCGGCGATTGTCATCAGTGGAGGTTAATGCAATTGTAAAAGCTAAACGAACTGTTCCAGGTACGATTAAATCATTTGGGCCTAAATTTGGGAATCGCACTAAAAGCTGTTGGTTTTGATCAATTGTAGATGGATTATTTGTTATTGTAACTGATTGTCTAATTCCTTTTACACCGAGAGGCTCTCTTAAATGTCTGTAGGGATTAAGTTTTCTTCCGTATGTTGTCATTATTCTTTTTAATTTTATTTATAAATTACATACTTTAATAAATAATAAATAATGGCTGAAGGTGGAGAAGGAGATTTTATGCATTATGATAATGAGACGTATGACCCTGATGTTGATGAAGAAACACAACTGATACCCCCTGATGTTCCAATGACATTACAAACGGAAAAACTAACTCCAGAGAAGGATCGTCCTCTACGTGTAAAAACTTTAGAGCTTTTTAAAACTCTATTCCAAAAGGAGTTTAAAGTAACAGATCAGGAGTTTCAGTTACTAATTCCAGACCTACACACAGAAAACAAAACACTGTTCTGGAAGGATCACCGCATTAGTAAAAAGGGGAACCCTAATATCTTAATAAGAACTTTTAAAGGTAAAGGAACAACTGAATTAAAACGGTTATTGAATCTACAAGAGGTCCACTGGACTCCAGAAGCTGTTAATAAAATACAAACTATAGAAAACGAATTACCAAATCTTGAAAACATAGAAATGTCTGAATTACCAAGTACAGTTGATGAAACAGAAACACATGTAAAAGAACTCATTGATACACTATCAAAAGAAACATCAACTACAATTACACATGATTTTGAAACTTTGCCATTAAGAGAACTTAAAGCCTTAAACAAAGCACTGCAACAATCAAGAGGCTCACTAACCAACAACCTTGCCAAGTTAAATGAATTGGATAAAATTAAAGATGCTGCAGTGTTAAAGCTGGCAGCTGTAACTACATTTGATTCAGAAAGTCCAGATGCAGACCGTGTCGAAAAAGAAATTGCTGCTATTGTATCGGAGCGTGAAGCACGTCTTGAGGCGATTTCAGTTGATAGAGAAAAAAAAAATTATTTTTAAGAACTCAAGTATCCAGAATAAAAGAGACCCTTGATAGAATATTACACAAAGATACTACTTTAAGAGAAAGACTCAAAACCCTCTTCAAAGAACAGGGGGTAACTATTGTTTCTGTTTTGACAGCTATAGGGTTTATAATCTCTACTTTAATTTTAAGTATTACTGGAAGTGCAAGTGGTGGTGCAGCCGCTCTCAAGCCACCAGGAAAAGGTGGAGCTAAAGAATGGATAAAGAAACAATTACAACATCTGAGTTCATTACTGGGTATGCTAGCAGGGAAGGCTGTAGATGCATTACCCGGAATTATTGGATCAATAGTATCTTGGATATTGAATGCAGCAGGAAAGGCTGTTGGATGGCTAGCCAATAATTAATTTATGGGTTTTGATTATTACAGTTGCTGGGCTTCTTTATATGGCCGCTAAGGATTATATTTTATCTCGAAAGTAAAATAATAATAGTCCTAACCCAACTGCAATACTACCAGTGACTAGTGCAGTTTTATAATTTTCATGTTTGACTGCTTCTATTTGTTCAGGTATTGTGACTGTGTTAGTTTTAAAAACTGTAGGAGGAACACTCAAAGGTTTAACATCCAAAGGTTTAACAATACTTTTTTCTGGTGTTTGTACAGGCGGTGGAACTGGTAAAACTATTTACATCACCATTAAACCCAACAGTTTGATCACCACTTGCAATTACAATTAAATTATTGTAATTTTGAATACTTCTATCTGCAAATCCATGTTGCTTGGGGCCATATACAAACCAATTCCATATACAAAATCAACTTTTGACCTTGCATATTTTAGTACATTTTGATAGTTTGAAATTATTGTGGGTAAGTCAACAGCTCTATTAATTGCATCATTAACATTAGCTAAATATTGTTTTTGCGCATCAAATGCAGTCCCAGTACCAATAATGGAAGTTATTGTTTGAGATTGAGCTCCCAGAATTGACCACACATAAACTCTAATACTATCATTTAATCGTTCAACTCCAGCTTGAGTGAACCCAATTGAATTATCTAGAACAAAACTAGTCCAAGCATTAGTAATATCGACGTGATGGGTAAAAGAATCGTGTACATCAAAAAATGGTGATACCCTACCTCCATGGCTCAATCTATAACCCCCTGAAGGTCTCATAAACATTGTAAAACCGCCAAGATTATGATTCCCATGGTCTATTGTTTGTCTGAAATCCTTATTTGGATTAATACCAAATTCAGTGCATATTCTATGGTAAGCTGAAAGATCAAAATTATTATCATACCAACAATAGCTGTGATTCATCTGGTAAAGGAACTTTCATTTGAGCTAAGATTCGAAGTGTTTGATACATAATATGAAATTCATATAAGGATCTCAAAAACGGATCATTTGTAATTGTTAAATGCTGGTTATATGAAACACCGCACCCACAAGTAGCACACCATATTGCAAAGTTAAATTGATTCTGATACCACCCCATTTGATTATTCATCCAATTGTTATATGCTTTGTTGTTGTTTGAGACATTACCAGTTATTGAGGGGTTTGGATACCCTGCTAATGCGTTGGAATATGTAGCTTTGAAACTTTTATCTTTTGTAACATAAACATCAACATTGTATAACATTGGAACCGTTTTCAAGGCGTATATATGGTTGACATTGTAGTTTGCATCTTTATTAAATTTGAATGCCATTGTTGTTTTTTTTTTTAATATATAAATATATATATATATATAAAAAAAAATGTATATAACTTTAACTGACATTACAAAACCAATTCCATTACAAGAATATATTAATAATACAGATTCTAAGCGAGAAGTTGGGTTTGAAAAGTCTTACATACTGGGTTGGTTGGTACATATTTTGCAGGATGAAACATACGAGTGGTCTACTGTTAGAGCTAAACCAACTGCAGTGACAATTCCCGCTGGATTATATTCATTTGATAGATTAAGTAATTTATTAAGTAATGCCGCTTTGTCACTTAGTGTAAATAAATCTAATGGGAAATGTACTTTTACAGTTACAACCGGACACGAGGTTAATATTCCTGAAAATATACTTAAATTACTAGGTTTTGACATATATCCACACAAGTTGGATAGTGGTACTTATACAAGCGCCAATCCAGTTGATTTTGCTACCAAATCTGTTTATATTTATCTGAATCAAGTCAGTTCATCTCACAATATATTATATGGAAATATAAGTAACATTATTTGTACTGTACCCATCAGCAAAACAAAAATACGTTTGGGGAATCGGATACAATATCATTTCAATATCCGGAATATAGAAAATTACAAAGTGGTATCATAGACGAGTTGGGAATTGAAGTCAGAGACAATAGTAATAATTTATTAAATAATCACGGACTGCCAATTTTTATTGTATTTGAAATAAGATAAACAATAAAGTAAAATGTCTATATATGGAGATACAAACTATCACGCAACTAAATCATATAGTGAGACAGGTGATGAGTTGATTAAAAAGAAAATGAATGAGTTTGCTACTCTTGTAAGAGATAAAATGTATGTCCCAAACCTAAAACAAACAATACATGACCTTAAGCAAGGTAAACCAAAAAACCTATAATAACTGTATGTGCAGAAGAATCTGGGCCATTACGTGATGGCTCTTATGAATTTGCATTTGGAAATGGTGTTTCTGGTTCAGCGCATGAAAACTGTGGTTATACTATGATGTGCAGTGGGAGGGTTTTACGAATGGGTTTATGCAGTGTCACAAGAGATGGATTTGCAACCGATGAAGTTAAAATTGGGATTAGTATTAATGGCGCCCCAAATGTTAATGCAACTCTAACAAAACATAAAGGACGGCGTTCGGCATATACAATATTTCAAACTCCAATCGAGCTTGCTTCTGGAAGTGTATTAAATTTCGTTTCACTTACAACATATATTAGAGCTTCCATTTCAATTGTAAATGTATTAATTGAATTAGATATTTAAATTTTAAAAATTATAAAAAAATAAAATAAAGAGTAATAAACTGTATCCACCGCTACCAGCTGAGGAAAATAGAACAGAACATTATAGGCTTAGTGAAATAAGTGCTTTAAAACATAAGCTAGAAAATGAGGTTGAGGCAAGGAAAACAATACGAAACAAATATAAAAGAGCTCTGAACATATTAAATGGTGTTCAGTCTGGATTAACTACTGTTGGTCTGGTAATGGGTGGGACGAGTGCCGGGCTATTATTAACTGTTGTAGGAGTGCCCGTTTCCTTGGGCCTTGGTATTGCGGGTAGTATATGGGGTGCATTTGCATTAACAAGCAAATTTGTTAATACTAAACTACTGAAAAAGGCTGAAAAACATGATGAACTACGTATACTTGCAATGGCAAAACTTAATTCTATTGCAAATAAAGTTTCCACTGCATTGCAAGATGGTAATGTATCTGATGAAGAATTTAAATTGATCATGGGAGAGATGGATAAATATGAACAAATGAAAGCAGATGTTAGAAAACCTATAAAGTTTGAGATTTCTGCTGAAGAAAAAAATAATACTACGAGAGCAAATCAAAACAGACATGTTAAAAAATATAAATGGGCACTAAAATTTTGACTTTCTTTTGAGTGCGGTCGGGTAAAAAAAAAAAATAGGGTTTAAAAGTTTGTCAACAGACAAAATCAAAAGCATGATACTTATTGTTCTTATTGTTTTTACTTGGCTTCAACCCTAATGGTCTTACATAGTATGGCAACTCCTTATTTTTAGATTTAGCTTGTTCAATTTTAGATTTAAGAGAGAGTGGTGTCCATGCTTCAGTGTCATCATTTAATGTTAAAATCATAGATTCACCATTAACAGTATCCACACATCTGTAATCTGTAATAGTATAGATTTCATTCTGTTTTAAATCTGCCCATTTAATTGTGTTATATTCATTTTGTTCCTTGCGCCTTTCTTCAAACTTGGCTAGTGTGATTTGTTGATTCATTTTTGTGTTTTATGTTATAGAAATGTATCTTAAATAGAAATAAAAAATGGAGAAAATTTATTACAGTCCTAAAGGATTTTGGAAAGGTTTAACAGCTGTTAAGAAATTAGCAAAAGCAGCTAAAGTAAGTGATAAAGAAGCATTGAATTTCTTAAAGAAACAAGCGGTATGGCAGATTTATTTACCTGCACCAAAGAAAATAGTGAGGCCAAAGTTTGATGTTTCTAACAAGAATGAAGTTCATCAAGCGGATTTATTATTCCTACCACATGACACTGTTGGTAGAAAAATATATAAGTATGCATTGACTGTTGTTGATATTGCTAGTAGATATAAAGAGGCAGAACCACTGACTTCAAAGGACAGCAAGGAAGTTGCTAAGCTTTTGAAAATATTTATAAAAAGAAAACTAACATATCCAAAATTATTACAAGTAGATCCAGGTAGAGAATTTATGGGTGCTGTTACACAGTTCATGGATAAACATAATGTAAATATAAGACGCGGTAGAAGAGAAATTTATAGAGACCAAGCCATTGTTGAAAGATTTAATAGGACACTAGCTGAAAGATTGTTTGGTTATCAGTATGCTAAGGAGTTGGACAATCCTGATAAACGAAATAGGGAATGGGTTAAGAGGCTACCAGCGGTAATCGCTGCAATAAATTCGGAGACGAAAAAACCCTCTCCAATTGAAATTAAAACATTAAAAGACGACCCTATCTGGCCTACTGTAAACTTAAGATATTTATACCAACCTGGAGAACAAGAAGGTGGAGGCAGACGTAGAGCTACTGACCCGATATGGAGTGTTGATATTCACAAGATTGATTATCATTTTATTACCCAAGGTATAAGAGTGTATTATTTGAAAGCACCGGCACCAAAGAGAGGCTTTGTAAAGGAAGAGCTTCTTATTGTTCCGGCTGATACCCAAACGCGTATGTCATGATTCCATCGGGTGCAATGTATCGTTTTGTGTCGAGTGGTGAGAGTGTTGTTTTGTTCATTGTTAGTCCGTATATTTTGTGGTGTATGGAACGTAGCATATTCATGTTATGAGTGTATGTTTTCTTGTTGAAAAGTGCATCTTTGTAATTTTCAAAGTTTATTTGTTTTTTTATTACATATTTTTTTACTCCCTTTGCTTTCTTGATGAGTTGTTCGTCTGCTCGTAATATAGAGTATAGCTTTGGGCGTAGACCAATATCTGCTATTGAAGTGCCAACACATTCATCTTTCATTTTGCCTATTACTTTTTTGTTTGTTTCATCATAAAGTGGATGGTCTTTTGATAATCAGAGAAGTCATATTCATATCTTTCATCTTAGACATATCTTTGTATACATTTTTTGTTTTGATGTCAACTAATAAACTGTCGGTGTCTGTATACAACAAGGTGCAGTTTTCGTTATATTTCTTTTTCAGTTTGTTATAGTACCAGTCGTACATTAGATGTTTTGATAAGTCTAAGACAGACATGCCAACATAGATTGGCTTGTTTAGCGTTAGTTTAGTTTTGTTTACATGTATAGCAGATAATTCATCTGAGAATTTGACACGTCTATTGAAATTAGGTTTAGCTATGATTTTTCTTAGTCTTTTCGTTTTCGGTTCCATCTGTTCTTACTAGTTTGATATCTGATCTTTTTCGTAGGTTCTCCATAGTTTTTCCGAATACAGCATTGTTCATTAGTTTATAGAAATCTTTTTCAAATGCAGACTTTGCTTTTTTACGTAATTCGGTGTTTAGACGAATGTATGGTTCCATCCATGGTTTTTCATTGAATTCTAAGGCTCGATGTACTTTAGTGAGTTTTAGGCCAAGAGATATGTACAACTGTAGATTTCTGTAGTGTAATACTATTTCTTTTTGTTGTTTAGATTTGGGACAAGTTTCTCTATGTTTATCATATTGCTATTGTTAAGAAGTTCTGTTTGATATTCTGATAACCATTCTTTTTTTACTGCTAGTTTCTCAGGTGCAAGTGGATAATCGTTGTGTAGTTTATGTAGGCTTTTTGGGTATTCTAGGTCTACTTCAAGGATTAAAACTTTGCCTGGTTTTGGTTGAGCAATGTGTTTCTACTGTTTAAGGGTTTCCACCCTTGAAACCGGAGTACGGTAAAGGTTGACTCATTGCCCATCCGTATAGGTTATTTGCGTCGTAATACATGATGTGATTGTTTTCTTCAGTTGGATTGTAATCAGCTACAAGAGGATTGTTTGCTTTGCATGTCTTTTGGATACCATACTTATACCGCCACGCATACCTTTCTATGAATAATGCATATCAATATCTGTTAGTAGTTCTAAATCTATTTGTGTGTTTTTTTAGTAGAGCATCCCATGATAGACCTGGAGCTGTATAGTAGTGTAATGGGTCAAGTTTGTATGCATTTATACATGTTTTTCTAAATGTTTGGAATACATCAGCAAGTAGAACAACATCAGTTTTAAGGTATAAATCATGATAATCTCCAAGGGTTTTACAGTTGAACTCTTTCCATACCTTTTGTGCGTGTTCATATTCTTTTTGGTTGATACTTTCATCTGTAAGACTGCTGTAAAATGTATCTATAGGTGGTAATTGTGTTTCATTGAATCTTTCTTTGTTGTTCATATCATAAGGGTAAACTCCTTTACGTAAAAGTAGATTTGTTTTATTGTTGAAGACATTGTTGGTGATTTTTGAAATCTGATTTATCTGTTGCATCTACTAACTTTTCAAGTGATGAAGGCATGAATTGGAAACTGTCTAAGAACTTGAGTTGTCCAATGCTAAATGAGATGTACTTTTCAGCGTTGGTTGGAATACAAGTTATGTTGCGGTTTGCTGTGTGTATATTTTTTGCATTATAAGATGACTATCATATCCTTTTAGGTTGTGGAATACTACAGGGATTTTAGTTGTGCCTGGTTTTATTTTGAGTTTTAGGTTGCAGTTTTTGTGTGCGGCGCCTCTGTATTTACCTGTGAAATGGCAGTGGTCTCTTACTTTTGTATCGTTTAGTTCTGTTTCACATATCCAACAATGGGTTGCACTTTCATAATCTTTGGTGTTTTGTTCTGTCATTGTTATTTGAGTTGGATTGGTAAAAGTGTTGTTGATGTTGCTTGTTTCACATTTCAAATGGTTTAAGAATGTTTCAACTACATCTTCACCTCTGTATATTACTGGTTTTTCTGCTTTTGCCATCATACCGCACAACTTGATATCCAAAACCACAAGCTTCATGTTCACTTGTTATTTCTGATTTGTCACCAGCAGGTTTGTTTTCAGGGGTTATTATGCTTTCAAAGTCCGCATAGATTACATATGGAACTGGTAGTTGGTTTTGATGGTTTTTGAATTTTATATGGTTTTTATCTTTTGAGGGCATTTCTATTTTGGTTGCAGTTTTATTGATTCCTTCACAGTCTTCTTTATGCTTGAGTAGTAAGTCTTCTTGTGAGAAGCCATATAGACAACGTTCACAGAAATGTGTTTTGTTTTTGTGTTTGTTTTGATCTACGAGTAGTCTGTTAAGGTTTTTAATCCAACAATAATGATATTGCGTTTCTTCACCTACTTCATCAACTTCATCGTCTTGTGATATTAATAGTAAATTAATTCTATTCAATTCTGTTGGTTGATCTGATATGTAATATGGGAATATACTTATTTTCTCTGTCTTTTTTGTTATTGTGTATCCATAAACATTTATTGCAAGATTGTTTTGTTTTTCCACTTTTGGTATTTGGGTTATGGGGGTTGGAAAATCGATGTCCTTCAAGTTCAAATTGTTTTTGTTTTTTGTATAGCTGTAAATATTATTATAGTGGCTTTTTGCTGGATATATAGCGGATGTCAGAGCCCATCTCAAACATTCATTATCATTATTCTTTACATTGATTATTGCTTTTTTATTTAACAATGGTTTGGGTAAAGGGATATATGAAGAGCCTTTGAGTGGTTCATATTTTGCAATGTTTAAGTACAGTTTAATACAGTGTTCGATCTCTAGGCCTGATGCTGTATTTGTAAATTTTTCAATCCAAGTTTGCAGATAAGAAGTTTCATTATATAAAATTCAACTACTTTAGATCCATCAAGAACAGCACTTTGTTCTCCATGGGCTTGTCCGATGACATACTTTCTTTCTCCGCCGTTTTCATCTTTGAAGAATTTTAAAGAAATGCCAATTGAAAACTTTATTCCATTGTATTCTTTTATATCTTGATTGATTTGTTTTATTATAGCAGATTGATTTTCATCGAATAGAACAGAAGGATCTTTATATTCTTTGCATTGATTTCATATGACTTGAAATAAGCACACAATGGCTTGTCAATCAATTTTAATTCTTTTTCACGATTTATGGATCGTGGGGCTGGGATTGGTTTTTCACGATTTATGGATCGTGGGGCTGGGATTGGTTTTTTTGATCTGTGGGCTGGGATTGGTTTTTCAATCTTTGTTTGGTTAAGTTTCTCTTTCCTTCTTTGCTTCTTTTTTCTACGTCTTTCCCTACGGTTTTCTTCCACAGATAGTTTAGTCTCTGAAGATTTCAAAGCATCAACCATCTTTCGCAATCGCTCCTCATTAATAGCTCCATCACGGTGTAGCTTCAAAATATATTGTATATCATTTTCATTCATCTTAAAACTTATTATTATAATAATATTTTTTTATATAAAAAAAATATATATATATATAAAGCACAATGGAGGAAACAAGCATTTGTAAATATAAAAATATACACTCAGATAAAGCATGCACAGTTAAATCGGTGAAAAAATCTATATACTGTGCACTTCATAAATTCAAGATAAAAAACAATAAACACTTGAGTCCGTGTTTAACCTGTGGAAGAGGTACTTGTGCTATGTATCAAGTATGTGACAAATGCGGTGGACAGAGAATTCGATCCTTAATAAATATCACACGTATATAGAGATTTTAGAATCGAAGCAAATAGATTGAGAAAAATAACATATATATAAGGACAATGAAATTTATGTTTACCCTATATGATTTTTCGTACAAAACAACTATATATTTTGGTACAACAAGCATTATTTTGACAAATTCCTAGTCTCAAAGGTTGAGAAGTTTAAAATTGAGATTATGTCGCAATATTTTTCATATAAAGTATAAAAATACCAAACTATATAGTAGTTTTGTATTTTTATATATTTAAACTTCTAACCTCAGGGTCTGAGAACGATACAATATAGATTATGTCGCAGGCGCCTCATAATCTATATATATATATCTGATTTTTTTAAATCAATATCAGCACAAAATGGCGATGCGAAATGGGTGGTTTTCTCCGATCCAAGCTTGTTTTGTATTTATTCTAATAATAGCCAAATTTCAAATAATCATAGACAATTATTAGAATTAATACGGTGTCGGAAATGTAATTCTCAATAGTTATGAAATTTATTTTGTACTTATTGCAGGCAACCCTCGGTGTCTCGTGGCGTCCTTTCATCTGTATGTCAGCAAACTCCATCCCGAAAATGAATCCTTCTTCCAACGACCCATAGTGCCGAAGCAGTTACCATGTGTCCGTGATTGTTGGTATACGAAGCAACCATTAGGACATAATAAACTTGGCAAAATGATGCCGGAAATCAGTAAACTGTGCTAAGTTGTCAAAAGTCTTACACAAACCATTGTGTGAAACGACATGTATTACCCTGTTAGACAAAAATGGATTTGAAAGTCGCCACATTATTGGAATCAGTAAACACAAGTCTGAAAATAGTTTGAAACATTATTCGTCCAGACTTAGTGATGAGAAACGCGTTTCAGCGTGCAATATCCTAACCAGCGCATGTATTGGTAAGGCAGATGTGTTTACTGATTCCAATAATGTGCTACAGGCAAATGAATTGCAAACGCATCCTGAAACTGTTGATGCACTCATGCAATATGATCAACAGTTGATTGATTTTCTGAGTGACTCGCAAGAAGACTACTTATATTAATTGATGCCTGATAATCAGATGAATACAGATACATGTACAAGTTCTAATGCAAGAAACCCACAGTCATTTGCATTAGCCTCAGGTAGTTCATTCAACAGGAATTTAAGTGTAAATACCACATCTAACCATCTTGACGTGTACGCTCCACTAAACCAAGAAAATGTTGTTCCATTCAACCTTGTGAATTATGGGACTGTAAACATCAATTACAATAAATAGAGGAAATTGTTTATTATTGGTGATAATAGCCATTCTAACAAAGCATTTTTCTGTGATTCTGTTAATATCTGTGATACATGTTACTCATAACAAAGCATTTTTCTGTGATTATGTTGATATCTGTGATTCATGATACTCATAACAAATGCATTTTATTCTGTGATTCTGTTAACATCTGTGATACAAGTTGGTCAAAAGTTCATGACAAAGTATGTTTTTCTGTCATTCTATTGATATATCTGTATGTATGTACATGTATGTTACTCATGATAAAGCATTTTACTTTGAAAAGTTGGTTATAACAGCAATTTCTGGGATTCTATTGATATATCGAGCATGATACGATAAAACCACCTTTATCGAAAAATGCAATAGTTTCTGTAAATGACATGGAAAAATTATACAAATTTCAGAGGTCATGTGGAATTAAATTCCACCAGAGGTCTGACATTCTGTCAATTTTCGATGTCATTTACAGAAATTATGTCCAACTTTCGAATATGGCACTGCGATTATGGTGGTTTTGTCAGATCCTGAGCCAATTATGTGATACGATGAACATGTTGTTCATAAGAAAACATTTTAATGTAATTCTGTTAGGTTAACATGTGTGATATGAGCCTTCATCTGCCATTACCACTGTTAATAAATTGTGGTTGGTGTTAACAAAGACTCATTTTTTAACTCAGGTTTATTCAATATAATAAAACAATTATTCACTTCTCTTCGGGTCAATAGTTCAAACAATTCTTCCTCGGGAAAGACTATTCACCCGAAACAGAATGCTATTTACCTCGACTTCGTCTCGGTGAATAGCATTCTGTTTCGGGTGAATAGTCTTTCCCTTGGAAGAATAGTTTGAACTATTGACCCGAAGAGAAGTGAATAATTGTATACTATTGACGGTACCCAGCGCTCGACAACAGAAGAAACACATCACTATGCTTTAAGCAACGAAAATAAGAAGGCGGTAAATATGTTAGGTCATGTCCGAAGGTACCTGTCAGAGTGTCCGAATGTATCGCCTTTTGTCCGAAGGTACCGCCTACCCCGATGAACGTGACGATAAGACTCGTAAACAAATGGTATTCAACAGTAATGCAGTGTGGTATCATTAAAACCAACCGGAAATGGTCCCGGCTTTCGTATCAGTTGATATCGCGGGGTTGATGTGTGTTACAGGAACGTGGTTCCAGACAGAAACCCGAAGTGTCCGAACGTACCCTCCTTTACCATAAAACCTCCCACATACCGCTCCAAATCGAAAAAAAAAGCATGGTTATCCCCTAAATAATGAAGTAGTATATAAGAGTCAAAATGATACAAGTTTATATGGAAGCCACACACTACGTGTGGTGGCTTCCACACGAAACTTGTAATCATTATGACTCTTATATACTACTACCGCGAGACCATATATTTATGACATGAGAAGATACACCCTATTAGAGATAAAAATCCCTATGTTATACTCAGTATATATATACAACATAATGGTTTTAGTTAAGTGTGCATGGTTGAAGACAGGTAGTCACAAGAGATGTTTTCGCACCGGTATTTACGAATATTGCAAACATCACCGTGCATGGATGTGAAGAGGTTCCGTTTCACCTCGCCCATGTCGACATTGTGGGATAGGGACCAAAGCCGAGTCACTGCTATGTCCACCATGTGGTGGCACTCAGGCTACTCATCGAATGGTTAACAAGGGATTACGTGCTCGCAAGTATTATCGTTTAGTAATAATTCAAATCGGAAAGTCAGTTAGAAAGATAGAATCGATCTAATAAGTCACGATGTTTCTGCAGCATTAAAACACTGTAAAAAACATTATCAAACTAATTTTATAAAATTGAACAGAAAAAGCAAGTACCATTATAAAAGAGAAAATGGATAATACAATACAATTGGAATTGAAAGTTTTTAATGGCTGTGTTGAAGAAGTTTACGAAGAATACGGGGGTTATAATCCTGTATATAAATTCTATAAAATGAGAACACTAGGCGATATCGAATATATGAAATACCAGCGTAATTTATTACGCTCCGACAAAAACGTTGCATTTACAATATTATACCGGCAATTATGTCAACTATACAAGAGGCAAATACGAACATTAAGACAGATAATGCGTATCGGATATGAAACTAAGGCGTATTATATAAAACTATTAAAACCCAACGATTCGTTTACGAACGTACATTTCTACGATATCACTTATAAATTTATATTGTAATCACAACACCAAGCAGACGACAATGTTTCACTTACACGTGTTATAAACATGCAAATTATGTGTCCTACCTTACACGTATATTAAGTGTCCATTTTATAGAGAGATTACACGATTACGTCTTCCGGGATGGAAAATAAACACACTATAATATATTACACACACGGCTATTTATAGCCTTATCGATGGTATGTAAACGGGCTATCGATTTACACAGGTGGTGTACACAGTTTATAAACATTTAGTGAGGGTTATATAATTCACGAATTTCCGGGATGGTTCGTTATTTAATTAATTTTAATAAAATTATTTATAATTTAAAGCTGAACACCCCCTATTATATAGAAAACATATAAATTAATATAATAAAATAATTAATTAATAATAAATAACATTTTTTTTTATTTCACCAGCAAAGTTAAGTTTATATACGAGAAATAAACACAGATCAGTGTCGGGACGCCGGCATTAATATCTCAACAGTGAGATAAGTTTCGCCACATGTAATTCACTCTGGCCGCTCTGCACATTATAGCGGATGGAGGTAACGATGAGGTGGGGTCCGCGGCATCGGTCCAATGATGGAGTGTAGGAGATGTGAGTGTAACACACCTCGCTAAGCCGAAAAAATAAAAAAAATAGAAGAAATTAAGCGAAGGCTTAGCGGGGTGGACCCAGAAGGGTTTTGCTGGCGCGGGTTCGAACCTCGATGGAACCTAAAACTTTTTTTCTTTTTTTTCTTTTTAAATTGTTAATAATTTTCCTAAAATTAATTATAAATTGTTTACTGCACCAATATAATTAATTTTATAATTAATTTTATAATTTTCTTTAAATTAATTATAAAATTAATTATTTTATAAAATATCTCAATGGTACTGTAACATTTCTTCCGACTTTATCTCCAAGTTTTTCCCTAAATTTATCCCAATCAGTACACTCAATTTTGGGCATGGTGGCGCGTGCCTTGATTCTTATATCATTTTTTAATTGTTCATATCTCCCCATTTCTTCCACCACGGATTCAAACTCTAAATTTTATATTTTCTTATCGGCCAACGCTTTGGACACCATAACGTCGATGGTATTTTTCTTCAACCTGGCGAGAACGGATATTCTATCATGTTTTCTACATTTTTTCTCGAGTTTTCCACCCGACGCCATAATTACCATACACAACAACCCAGAAACGGCCGACACCGCACATAAAATCCCCGCTACGGGAACCGTTATAATGGTGGATATAGTTGCAGCTGTCCCCGCCCCACAACACAGAAACACTCGCCAGAGCCGTGCTAAGATACTTCTCAGCCATGTTCACCGCGCGCCTATATTTTTTAGCGTTTCTTTTTCTATTTGTATATTCTCTAACTAAAATATCCTGCATAGCGACGATATTATTCAAACTAAAATCTGAACTTCTTTCGTTAATTGTACACAGTGTTGATGGAGTGGTATTGACAATTGGAAGCGTTGATTCGTTCATATTTAAATTTTACAAATTTATTTCAATATATTATTATTTACAAAATAAGTTCAATTAAGAACGAGACAATAGTGGAAGAACTCTCTGTGTCACCGATTTTCGTAACAAAGTTAATAACACTACCTTTGGAAAGTATAATTCGATCATAACCGGAGAACGAAACCACCGTCGAACTATCTCCAGATATTTTAGTGACTCCAAACCCCCGTTCTTCCCCATCTACTACAATATTTATTACGACCGTGCCCACAGGTTTACCACTACCATTAACCGAGCAGACCGCCATTTGGATAACTTCACCCGCGGCTGTCATAGTGTATCCCCCACATTTATTACTCGCTTTGGCACCGAACGAATATTCATAGTGCCCCTCAACCAATGGGCCCCGCTTCTCAGCCCAAACTGTGATGGCACATTTTAGCGTTTTCATTGTTCGCACTATTCCGGCAAGCGCACTGTTTGCGTTATATGCCTCAGTACGAATATTATAAGAGGCCTCCTCAAGAGCTTTGGTCGCGGCTATACGATCTTGTTTCAGTTTATCGGAAACTTCGGTTATCTTTCCGTCTAGTTCGGTAAGTGCCGCTTCTCTACTGAGAGAGTCCTCTAAGCGCAACGCATCATAAGCCTCCGCAATGGTCGCCTGGTGGCCTTTTAGGGCTTTCTGAACACCCGACCGGCTTCTTTTTGAAATTCGGTTATTTTCCCGTCTAGTTCAGCAACCGCCGCTTCTCTGATGAGAGAGTCCTCTGAGCGCAACGCTTCATAAGCCTTCGCAAGGGCTGGCTGGTGGTCTTCTCGGGCTTTCTCAATACCCGACCGGGCCTCTTTTCGAAATTCGGTTATTTTTCCGTCTAGTTCAGCAACCGCCGCTTCTCTGAGAGAGTCCTCTGAGCGCAACACCCTATAAGCCTCCGTAAGGTCCGCCTGGTGGTCTTCTCGGGCTTTCTCAATACCCGTTCGGACCCCCTCAACCCCCCCCCCAACCGGGCCTCTTTTCGAAATTTGGTTATTTTTTCGTCTAGTTCAGTAAGTGCCGCTTCTCTGTTGAGAGAGTCCTCTGAGCGCAACGCCCCATAAGCCTCCGCAATGGCCTCCTTGTGGTCTTCTCGGACCCCCTCAACCCCCGACCTGGTCTCTTTCAGAAATTCGGCTATTTTCCCGTCTAGTTCAGTAAGTGTAGCTTCTTTGCTGAGAGAGTCCTCTAAGCGCAACGCATCATAAGCCTCCGCAAGGGCCTCCGCAAGGTTCGACTGGTCTTCTCGGACTTTATCGATACCCGACCGGGTCTCTTTTCGAAATTCGGTTATTTTTCCATCTAGTTCAACAACCGCCGCTTCTTTGCTGTGAGAGTCCTCTAAGCGCAACACCCTATAAGCCTCCGTAAGGTCCGCCTGGTGGTCTTCTCGGGTTTTTCTCAATACCGACGTGGCTCTTTTCGAAATTTGGTTATTTTTTTGTATGTCTAGTTCGGTAAGTGCCGCTTCTCTGATGAGAGAGTCCTCTAAGCGCAACGTATCATAACCCTCCGTAAGGGCCGCCTGGCGGTCTTCTCGGACTTTAACAATATCCGACCTGGTCTCTTTTCGAAATTTTGTTATTTTCCGTCTAGTTCGGTAAGTGTCGCTTCACTGATGAGAGTGGTCCTTTAAGAGCAACGCATCATTAATGCCTCCGTAAGGTCCGCCTGGTGGTCTTCTCGGACTTTCTCAATACCCGACCGGGCCTCTTTCGAAATTTGGTTATTTTTTTTGTCTAGTTCGTTTTGTTCCGTATGCGTTTCTTCTTTCACGACTTTGTGTATTCACAGCCAGGCATATTCTCTAAGTTGTGACAGTAGACTCTTGTGAATCTCGTCCGTGGCCCTCGATATAGTTCTATTGATCAAGGCCTTTGTTTTTTGGGTAGTTAAAAAGTCGCCCTCTGTCGGATGAATCCCCCTTCTGTCGGTTCCAAATTCTTTGAATTTGTCACCCAATCGGAAGAACTACCTGGTCCGTATATACTCATTTTCAATAATGTTGATAATATATATATTACGAAACATGCGTTTAATTCTAAATAATTTTCTTAAAATTAATTAATTTGAAATTTCTAGGACGACCGAAATCGGGTAATCGTTCTTCAATACTCTCGCCCTTTATCATCGAGAATAGAAATCTTCAACTCGTGGATGTGTCCCGATTCCAAAACTTTCATCTCGGGGTGTGGGAAGTCTAAGGTCAGGGTCTCACCATAGAAACAGTCGCTGGCGGGCACGGTTTTCAGTAATGTGGTGGGAGTGCCGTCTACCGTGTTGTACGATGTGTTCACGATCCAGGTGCACCCCGAGAGTTTTCGTGACGGCGAAGTTCACAGGGGTCGTGCCGACGTGCTCGCCAGGATCAAACACTCCGTCATCGTTTGTAAGGGTATATTATTTTAAATCCTAACAGTGAGCCCAACCCCGGTGAGATCCTTAAACGCCTATCAACGGTCAATGTCGTGAGCCCCGTGGCTTTCGAGATTGCGAGAGTGACTACACCAGGAATCTTCTCCGCGACAAAAGCTTGGAGATCTCCGAAACTCCAAAGACCGTGAGGTACTATAGTATCTGGAGTTCTACGAAATCCTGAGGTCACTGGTTCAGTTATGAGGTAGTTTCCGAAAGCCACAGGGCTTACACCCTCGACTTCTGATGTGAAAAACTCGAGCGTTTCAACGTTTTTCCACCCCCCGACCGTGAACGTGATTGATCTAAGGCCTACCCGGCGTTGTCCGTGAGCAGTTGTCTATTAATTTTTATTTTTGAAGTTCACAACTCCCTTTTTGAACATTAGTGATAGTAGCAAACATAATAATATCTTTCAATGGATACAAAAGCATTTAGCTTTAAACTCTAATGCAAAGTACGCGGTCGGTGGTAAGTACACGCAAAAAGACGTTGTTAACCGCCTTGTACACCCAACCGTAACGGTTAGACCGGACAGTGGCTTTGCCACCAATTTCCCTAACACGTTTGAGAAATATAGGCTGCCCAAGATTACTACGATGGAGGCGGTAAACGGGTGGAAAGCCAAACCACCGATGCAGTTTTGGCAGAACCAGCTAAATTTTGCTGTATGGTGCGCAACAGCCGGGTGTGGAGTTTCACATAAAGACCATCTAACATCCAAGAATATCATGCTCCGAAGTGTCTACAACTTTCACACGTATTATACTATTATTATACTCAAAGAACTAGGCATTTCTCTACCTCAAGACGACGCCTGGGATCCCATTTCCAACGCATACGACCGTATGGCGTTTGAAAGACTGTGTAACGAATTTAACGTTTCAAAAGACGCGGACTGGAGGCAGAAAGCATTTCCTACCACCACCGGCCTCGGGGACGTTCTCATTCGGGGCCAGTCCGGGAATTGGACGCAGACTGATTTTAGACACGATTACTCCGGTGACCACATCGTCATTCGGAACGCCGGGAATTTTGACCCCGCGACTATGACTTTCGGGCCAGAAGTGTCTGGAGGTCGGCACTGTGGTGTGTTTTCTTGTAAAATGTTACCTCCGAAACGGGCTCACGTCGATTACATACAGCAGGCTGCTGAGGTTCAGAACGCGTGGGGACCACATTTATGTTAGATAAGGGTCTAGGGTTCACGCAGTCCGGGTTACTCGCGTCAACGAATCTATTCGCACGTACGTCTGGGCCATCCTCGGCGCACAGAAGCAAACTCGCAGTTCTATACTGGGCACAGGAACAGCGTTTGATGCACAAAAACAATTCTTGGCACTTGTAGAGGACGCCATCTCAGCTAAGGTGGACCTGGAGTAGGCGATCCAGAATTATCAAGACGTTTTGCAGACTGCCAGCACCCCAGTGGACTATGTATTTGGAATAGGTATTTATATGGCGCCGAGCAATATGATACTACGAGACGACCCGGTTGATGGTTACAATAATCAAATCGTAATCGCCACCGACAATCAAAAAATCGGTCATAACGGTAACGTGAACACGGATATCATCAAGCGCACCCCCAAAATGATGTAAATTCAAATAAATTTGAAAAAGATTTCATAAAACCCCCAAAACACAAAATGGATACACCTCCCTCAACACAATCGAACCCAGTACCCCCAATTAGTAAATTGGATGCACCATCAAGTTCCATCAACAATGTTGAAACACCAATCGAGATTGGAAGCACAACACACGAGGAGGAGAAATTAGGGCTCGTCGTCGTGGCGATCGGATTATTTACGCTTTGGTTTTAGGAACTCTCTGGCGAAGAATAGTAGGAGACCGGCGATTGCCACGATTAAAGCCCAAGTATTTTTGGCTAGCCATCGGGCCGTTTTGGATAATATAGATAGCAAGTAAGAAACGATACTTCCGATCAGTCCAGGTAGTGCGGCAGCCGCCTTTTCGGCTAATTTAGCCAGGAGACTGGCGAGGGCTTTTAGTTGTTTTTTTACCCACTCCTTGGCTCCGCCTGATGGCGCGGGCTGTGGTGGTGTGGGTGCTGGTGCGGGTGCTGGTGCGGCACCACCAGTGAAAGCTAGAACTATAGTCGATATAGTCATGCTGATAGCAACGAGGATGCTTGCTATCGTGATGCCCTGTTCTCTGAACAGAGTGCGAAGACGCTCACCGAGTGTCGTCTCCTCGTGCAGGACCCTCGAGATTGTTTCGCGGATCCGACTTATTTGGGTGCGGAGAGCCTCACGGTTAGTCGATGCAGCCTCCAAGCGAGCTTCTCTTTCGTCCCGGAACGACCGCAGGCGTTCGGTGATCCGCTCGGTAGATTCTCTATCGTCACCAGCTTCCTCCAGTTTTCTTTCTTCTAGCGCGATATGTTCATCCAGCGACGAGAGTTTGGCGAGGTTAAGGACCAGTTCGCCCCGGACCGTTTGCATAACCTTATCGAGGCCCCGGAGTTCGCGAAGAGGTAACGGTGGGTCATCGTTAGACCCTTGTTCGAGGTTGAGTATTTCGTTTTCGCTGAACGTGGTCTCCACCGCGTTAATAACGTCGGTGGCCACTTGAGGGATGGGACCTCGCTGAGCTCGCTGAGCTCGCTGAGCTCGATAGAAACTGTCGAGTCGTCCATCTTATCTTTTAGGTTGTTTACGGCCCTTACAGCTGCGGCCCTCAAAACAATATTCGTATTCTTCTCCAATCTACGAACCTAGTTCGCTCCTTACGAGTTGGCCACCGCCCGGGTTTCCGGCAATGGTACCCAGCGCTAGAGGTTTACCGGTCCTCGTGTTGATGATTGGGATATTTGATGCTGCTTTTAGTCGCAATCTACCGTTCAGATCAAATTTGAACTTGGAGTAGTCGCAACCGACAGATGGGACCAGACCTTTTTCTGCCAAACTGTTGTAGTAGTCGTTTACAGCTCCCTCGAGTAATTCCCGACTTTGACTAGTAGTAGCGCCACCCAATTCCCCCGATTGGAATGGAACTGGAGGCTGTATCAAGGGCGTTTCGTCATTATAATCATCTATGTCATCATCATCCGCATCGACGTAATCGTCTCTGCCGATTTCATACATGTCATTATCGTAATCAGCCATATTTATAATTTCTTAAAATTAATTATGTATTAAAGACAAAACCATACGGGTTTAATATAGATTCACTAAATTATGTCTTCGAGTCAATACGGTCGCAAACTCAATCCGTACCGCAGACTGCGTGAGCCCCTCGGGGCAAAAGGCGTGAGACAGAGTGTCGTTATTACGAACAACCCATCGACGATCGACCAGAACCAGCAGCTCTTGGTCCGCTTCCCCAACCTCGGAGCTAACGACGTCATTGTGCCGGGTACTGTTCGCCTCGCTTTCACTATTTCGCTTACATCGACGGACGCGGACCGAACCGTCGTGACGCGGACCGAACCGTCGTTCAGAACCTTCGCCATCGTCAAGAAGACCATGATAAAGATTTCTGGTAATGAGGTGATGTCGATCGATGACAGCGACGTCTACCATTGTTATCAGGACCTATGGAAGACGGCGCAAGAGCGCGAAAACGCCGTCTATCAGGGTATTGACACCAGCAAAAATAAGAACGTAACCAGACTTAGAATCGGGGCTGCTAACAAGGCAGAAAACAACGCGAGCGACAATGCGGTCGCGGGCGCTTACGGCAACCGCTTCTACATCCCGCTCGACTTTGAGTTGCTGGAGAGTCACATGCCCTACTATCGGAGCGCTTTGGCTGACCGCCTCGAATACGAACTAACGTCCAACGACTACGGTCGAGTTCTCATAGCCAGCGACATGTTATCGACGTATACGATCGATAATGTTTCGCTGGAGTACGACATGGTCACGATGCCCGAACTCGCGCGATTGATCAGAACCCAGTACGCCGGGCGCGTTGCCATACTTTACGACCGAGTTCTTCGCCATCGCAAGATGACGAAAGACAAAGGTGACACATTGTGGAATATTAATGTCAACGTACCCGCCCGCTCGATGAAAGGTATACTGATGTTGTTCGAGGATGCTCGGTTCGCGTTCGGTGCTAGAAAAAAACCGACAAATTCTATAACCCCAAAATCACGAAGGTAGAGGTGACGATCGAGGGAGTACCCAATCAACTCTACAGCGCGGGTCTTCGCGCTCACCAGCAGTGGGACGAAGTAAGAAAGCAGTTTGCTGCCGGCTCTAAGCGCTCTCCGGAGGTTGCGGCAGTTGCCAAAGACCTGCATCTCTCGGCCTATCCGTCTCGCGGATTCCCTGAATACCAAATACGCGTTATGGCTAGACATTGCGAGCCAGCGACGACGACCAAATACACGGCAGCGGACGCCAAGTTGAGAACGCTAGCGAGGGGGGTGTGACGATCCAGATAACCAAAGAGGCGGACGGAGCCGGGCCATTGAACGTGTACTTTATATATAATTACAGACGCACAACTCAACATCGAAGATGGCCGATACGTCTCAGCACTCTATTGATTTAATAAAAAAATCATCTAACGATTTATTAATTAATAAATTTGATAATTCTAATGAATTAATTAAGAAAATTAACAATCAATAGCAATTCACGATTGGAGATGCCCACTCTGCCATAATATGTGGGCAGACAGGATGCGGAAAAACGGTTTTCATCCTAGACTTGCTCGAGGGCTCCTACCGCGATGCCTTTCGTCATATTGTGATCCTGTGTCCCACTGTATACGTGATTGACGATTGCTCGGCCAAGGCGGTGATGACCAAAAAGAAGGACATGCTCTCCGAGCTCGCATTTTCTGGCCGCCATGCTAGGCAAAGCGTATGGATATCCACTCAAAAGTACAACGCCGTCCTCAAGGATCTGCGCGAGCAAGCGAAATGGGTCGCCCTCTTTCACTGCAAGAACCGAGACTCATTCGATGACTGTCTTCGAGAGAATGACGTTATCCCAACGCGCGAGGAGCGCCTGGAGGTTCGACAGATGCTTTTGGAAACTAAGCACGCCAAGCTTTTGTTAAAGACTGATCAACCAACTACTTACGAAGTTATCAATTAATTTTATAATTAATTAGCAATTACTGAACAAATGCTGAACAATGCTGAACAATGCTTAGCGATTGCTGAACAATGCTGAACAAATGCTTAACAAATGTTGAACAAATGCTGAACAATGGTTAACAATGTTATCAATTTGGTGCTCCGCTGCGAGCTTTGTTGCGAGCATAATGGTGATCATAAGTATCGGGTGGTGTGCTTTGCAATATGTTAAAGTGATGAGACTTGTTAGAATAGTTAAATTAATTTTAAGAAAAATGAACTGCGACGAACTTCTCGATCAGCTAATAGAAGAAACCTCAACTCCGACTGCCAACATAGATAATGATCCGACAGAGCAATCGGAATCAACTTCAACGGCGGTTGGTATTGGGTTGAGTGCAACGACTCCGAATGAAAATGAAAATGCGGCGCGACGAGAGCGGCTAGCTGCGCTGGTTGCTGGGGGACAATCGGAGCATTATCTCGGTAGGCGTTTTCTCAGTTTTTCAGGTGGATAAGATGTCAGATGCGGAGATCGATAAAATGTATGCGCGATACGAATCCAAATAATTGAGAGCGGAGATGACAAAAACTCTCGGATCGGCGGCTATTCATTTGTACGCAACCGCCGTTAGTATACTTCTCCCTATACCAAACACCGCGGGATTGATTGACGATCTAGAGACTGACCCTTTTATAGGTCACACTCTTAGAACAGCCTGCTGCTCAATTTATCACAAGTTTGGAATGTACTTAGCTCCGCTGACAACCGCGTTGACCACGGGTAAACACTGTCAATTTGGACATATATGCCCACAAACTATAAGCCCTAATATTATAAATGATGACACAAGACACACCCGCGAGAGTGACGGAGTTGAACCCGATTGCTCCAACCCAATCGAACCCGAGTGTTACTCCGCCACTGGATGACATACCGCATATAAAAAATCCCAAAAGGCAGGCAGCTGGGCGGGCGGCGGCTGCCACCCGAAAAGTTAAACAATATAAAATACTCGCCGAGCTTCGAGAGGCTAAACAGTCGTTGCAATCGGGGACGGAGACAGCAAAACATCTGAAGACAGAGTTGAGTACACCCCCAATTCACGAATTGGAAACACACTCAACACCCAATCGAGGTTGGGCGAATCCGATTGAACCCAAATTCGTGAATTGGAGTTGGGTTGTTGGTGGTGGTCTGGCAGTTGTTGGTGCCCTGTGCGTGTGGAAATACCCCATATTATCGAAAAAACAACCAGCCAGTGTTCAGAAGAAAGTTACGAAACACCAATCGCGATTGGATGCGCCCCATTTAAACATTGATCGCGACCCCTTTTATATCAATTATAATGGCTGAACAAGACGGTAAAATGTTAGTGAATGCGCTTTATCACGCCGTGGTGATATCGGGTTTCAGTATCGGGTATGCTCGACTATCAAAGATGGCCCTAGGAGGATCCACTCCCAAATTGGACTTTACTGCGAGAGACGTAGGGCTCGCGACCTTAGATGTAGCGGCCGCAGTTTGGACCCGAGATTATCTAGTTAAAGCTGGAATTCTACCAGTTAATATATGGAGATAAATGGCTTCAATCGCAGTAATAGTAGATGGTGCGCTTGTAAACGCATTGGCGTTCAGCGGTAGCAACTTTATATTCTCTAAAATGAAAAGCTCGAACGTGGATGAGGAGCGTAAGCGTCACGATTTAGCTGTAGAACAACTCAATAGCGCAAAGGAAGCGTGGTCGAAAAAACGAACAGCCCATCTTGACTGGGTCAATGAAGAGCTTCGCCGCGAAAATCACGCCGCACAAACTTTTCAGAACGTTGAAGAAGCCAACCGCGAGTACGCGCTGGCATATCCGCACAAAAGTCTCGCGCCGCTGGATCGTGAGCCCCAACTTTCAGATTTCTATGTACCGTCAGAGCCCCAAAAAGACCGCGAGATCGCGTTCATCGTCGTGGGAATGGGTGTGGTGGGGCTCGTCGGCTACTATATTCAATCGAGATTTTAAATTAATTATTTTAAATAACTTTTTTTATAAATATTATATATATAGAACGATGTCAGTTGACGAACTTTATTTTGCTATGATTGATGTAGGCTACACTGCCCTTAAACACCGCATGGTTGGTGCAAAGGGTATGATTCGTCTGGCCCGAGATTCTCTCGAGACGTGGCTGGAGGACGAAAAAGCGGCCACCCTTTTCGCAAAGCGGATGTTAGATTCCTCCACCCATCCTGGGGGATTAGATTTTCCCAAGTTCCTTCAGAACTTAACCCCCAATCGCGATTGTGCTTCCAACAAAGGTTTATTATTATCGACGCAGTTACCGGACGATCTGGCGAGGGCATGTTGGAGATTGTCCGATATATTAGAATACATCGCATACGATGAACACGCGCAAACTTAATACCAAACTATCGGTTCGCCTAACGCACAAGCTAGCGAACACGTACTATAGCCCCTGCGGCTACTGGAAGGGACTCGCTGCCATCAAGAACCTCGCGGCGGCGACCAAGGTTTCAGAAAACGCTGTCAAGGAATGGCTCAAGAAGCAGGCCATCTGGCAGATCTATTTACCCGCGCCTCACAATATTCCGCGCCCGAAATTCGACGTGCCGGTACCGAACCAAGTTCACCAAGCGGTTCTCCTGTTTCTCCCTCACGATCGCGTCGGTCGTAAGACGTACAAGTACGCGCTGACAGTCGTTGACGTAGCGAGTCGTTATAAGGGGGCTGAGCCGTTGGCCACTAAAGAGTCTAAGGAGGTGGCCGAGGCTCTCTCCCGAATATATAAGAGGAGTTCTCTCAAATGGCCGAATCATCTCCAGGTCGATCCTGGCCGCGAGTTCATGGGCGCGGTCTCTCATCTATTGTCTAAGCACGAAGTTTCTGTCAGACGCGGCCGCGTCAACATCCACCGGGACCAGGGGATCGTGGAACGCTTCAATCGAACCCTGGCTGAGAGACTGTTCGGACACCAATACGCTAAAGAACTTGTAGATCCTCATTCGCGATCGACCGAGTGGGTGGCCAGACTGCCCGCCGTGGTCTCCGCACTGAACGGAGAGGTGACCAGATTGATAGGTAAGAAGCCCGTAGATGCTATCAAGTTTAAAAGGGTGACGAGCGAGCACTCTGCCGTCTCGCGCGAGCGACCCGTTGGTTTAGAGGAGCAACGGCTTCCATCGGATATTGACGTCCGGTACCTCTATCAACCGGGAGAGCTCGAAGGTGGCAGCCGCCGCGCGACTGATCCCGTGTGGTCTCTCAATGTATATCATCTAGATCGATCTATTACCAAGCCCGATGAGCCCGTGCTCTACTATTTGGATGATGGGCCATCTCGAGGGTTTGTTCGCGAAGAACTTCTTGCGGTGCCTTCTGACACTCAGCTACCCCCGGATCATCAGAGTCTTTAGTATTCTCTCTCAGAGTTATTTTTTTTTTTACCTATCCTATAGGCTCGGTGTGTAACCCGTCTTCCATCACTCTCCTCTTGTCGTAGTACGCCGAGAGTCCTAATTGTTGTTGACAGTACGTCTTCACCCCGTTAATCATTCGGAATCCCCTGTTCTCCGCCATATCCCTACCCCCTTCGAGAGCACTCTTATACTTCCCCCAAGTCAGATCGTTAGATCTCTTCGACATCCCCTTGGCTGAGTGCTTAGATTTTCCATCACCACTCACGTAGTAACACTTGCTACACAGAGCGATGGCTCTATCCCCTTCGAATTCCAGCTTGAACAGTCCCGGAGTTCTGTTGCTCCACACGTCCCACGCCAACCACTCGGTCTTCTCCTTATTAAACTTTCTCTTCATATTCATTCTCACCACCGCCGCCAGCGTCTTCTCCGACAGCGCGAAGTACATGCTGTCAGTGTCCATCTGTATCAGTTCGAAATCTCCGCGATCCACGTACTTGTCCAAGAACTCGTAGTAGAACTCCAGCATCCGGAGCTTGGCCAACTGGTAGACCGCTATGCCACACTGAAACGGTCTGTTGATCACCACTCGAGTCTTCCTGCTCGATATCTCGTAAGCCTCCCCAATCTCCTCCAGGTCTTCGAACCACGCCGACCTCAGTGCCCGATCGACAGTCTTCTCATCCTTCGTATATGTGGTGTTCAGGTGTCTCTCTTGCGTCTCTATCAGCTTGCCACAACACGCGTTGCCAACCAGTTTGAATATCTCCGCCAACACCGCCTTGCTCTTGTCGACGTCCCCCGTCCGTCTAGCAGCGGTGACCTCTTTAACGAACCATTGAAACGGTTTGCCGGGCGTGTAGTCTATCACCCTATGCAACGCCTTGACGATCAGACCGTGCTCCAGATACCACTTTAGCAGCGGGGAGTATATGATCATCTTCTTGGCGGACATTGCCCCCACGAGCTTTCTCTGTCCTTCGACTCTTTTTCCTCCCGGTCCCGGCCAGGTAGTCCTTCATGTGCTGCCGGAACCTCGTTCTCATCGACTTCTCGATTAACGAACAGCGGTGACATTTCCGAGAACTTGTCTCTCAACGTTTCAGGGACCTCTATATCCAACTCCGCAAATCCGAACCACTTTTTACTCCTGACCTTCCTCACGAAACGGTCTATATACGACTGTCTTTCCGGGTCGTCACACGTCCATATCTGCTCCTCACCACATGGCATGTCCTTCGACAGAGTAGGTAGGTATAGAGCATTGGCATCGTACCCCAGCACCGCCTTGCACATCTTCTCCTCCCGACTCCCCACCTGACCCCTGATCGTCGACCTTCCAGCCTCGGCGTATCTGGAGAATACTATGGACGGACCACCGACCAATCCCTGCTTCATCATCTCGTAAGTTTCAGACTTCGGTGACCACAGCTCGGGCGTGTCCGGAGTAGGTACTGAAGGGAAACACCGGGCAGAGACACAGCATCCTTGAGCATATCCACGCCTCTTCCCTTGTAGAACTCCGTCATTTTAGTCAGAGCCTCTAGGAACGGTCCTACATCCAAGTCGTTGTAGTGTTGCAACCATTCCTTGAACGTCTTCATCCCCTTTTCTCGGAATACCTTCTTACACTCTTTCCACTCGGACAACGACAGAAGGAACTCACCCTTCAACTTCGAGTACCACTCGGGATAGTCTGGCAGCCCCGGATGGTCGAGCTTGTCCGCGCTATCGAACCACTCGTATGGAAAGTGAGACTATACCGTTTTACAGTCGTACGCCTTAACCCACCGGTCGTACGTGGTACCGGGTCCCAGATACTGGATGATGTCGAGAAATCTAAACTCCGGGGTAAACAGAAACATCGTCGTGCTGGCTCTCTTTCCGACCATCACCTTATTCACGGTGGCCGCCAACTTCTCTACAAAGTACTGCTTGATAAGGTTCAGGTCGTACCTGCTACAGTTGAACCCCACCACCGGGACTTGGTCAATCTAAGAAATAATCTTTGCTTGCTGAAACTTCGATAACATATCTATGTCGGCCGGCAGATACTTCTTCCTAACCCCCTCCCTGATTGCCTTGCCTCTCATCTGCAGCTCGGTCACGAACTTCTCGACTAGCGTGTCGGGATCTCGTTCGCATAGGTGTGTGATCCCTTCATGCATCGTATCCCCCAACGACACCGATATAGGAACGTGCTCGACCTCGAAGGTCAGGTCTTTGGTGGGTCGCGTGGTTTTTGACTTGTCGAGATACGCCTCGAAGTCGTAGACTATCTGGTGGGGGTACAGAGTCGTCTCCTCCTCGCGTGGCGATTGTGGATAGTAGGTATTCACCTCATTCAACCACTCGCACTCCAACATCACCACCAGCTCGTAACCCGCCTTCCTTATCTTGGCGTCTTGAATTTTCGTCCTCTTGTACAGCGATCTCGCGTTACCTCTCATGCAATGCCTCGGACACCCGTGCCAGTAGCATCCGTGAAACTGAAACACGGTCTCGGTCTCGTGACAGTAAACCGTCGACCGGATCACGGCCACCCACCTCTCACCACCGTGACCGCAGTTGGCGTGATGTATGTGCTTTCCCACCCTCTCTCTTCTCGCTCAACCATTGAATCGACCTCACACTCGCTGACTTCCCTTAGGATAGAACGCCTTCTCGTAGGCCGACTGTGGTCTCTCTACCCTCTTACCTGGACATGTCACCCACGGTCTTCCCACCCATGCCAGGGTGGTCGCGTGCCTGTGCATGTTACACGACTTTGTGAACCGTTGTTGACATCCGGTGCACCCGTACTCGTTCGTCATCTTGCGGAGATTCGTTATGAGGAACGAGTGACCTCCAAACATTCCTATCGTCATTGTCTTCCCCCCAACCACGTCGTAATTTGCCGGAACCTTCATGAGGTACCACACTCCGTCGGCGGTGGGCTCGTAAACGCGAATGCCCATCTTGTAGCGCTCTTCTACCTTCTTAATATCATCCAGGGGGATTCCCTTACTACCCGGTCCGTTATCGTGCCCGAGGTATTCGCAAGCCAGAGCTCGTGCCTTCCTACAACACCCGTCGGATCTCCCTCCACGTTGGATGGCTATGCACATAAACAGACACAAGTAGCCGTCGTACGTGTCGACGGAATACATTCCCTTTTTCTGTCTTAACCAGTCTGGGAGTTTTCCCGCTCCCATGAGAAGTTGTTGCGCGTCAATGATCATCTTCACCTCGACCGATATCCAACGAACGAAGGTCCATTTTGTGTTTGGTCTATCGACTTTGTCGATGTCCATTCGACCTTTCTCTCTATCGGATATCCAACTCTCGGCTTTGGCTATCTCGTTTATCCACGGACTGCCCTTTGATTGTTTGTGATAGATCATAGTAGCGTCGGCCTCTATGTTCCTAATACGATACGAGCACGAATACCTCAGATAACATGCCGTGGTCATCTCTGGGCGAATTTTATTCATTATGCGATTAGCGATCTCCCCGTCAACCCCCCTCTCGAAAGTCCATACTATCTTCCTCCTACCCCTATCAACAGTTTCCCTAACTTCGGCTTCTTCGGCGAGAATCCTGGGACCCTCCTCCACCAAAGCTCTGGCGATATCTCTCCTCTTCTTGGGAGGTCCCTCCACCAACCCTTGATAAATCTTATTGTAGTACGCCTTGTATAGGGATTTTCTACGTGCACTGGGATCTTTTTTACACGCTGCGCGTAAGCTGTGGCGCGCAGACTGGCCGTCGTCTCGTTCTCCAATTTCTCGGAGCGTTTTTCGGGGTCGGCGGGCAGTCGTCCGGTCGAAACCGCACGCCGCAGCCTCTCCTCGTAGACGACGGCTCGCGCGTCACTTATCCTATCTGCTATATCTTTCTTCAGTCTCAAACCTCTTAGGGAAATTCCCCAACTCTTAGCTTGCTCTCTCATTTGCTTTATGGTAGGCATTATACTGAGTATAACCAATAGATTTTTTATCTTCAATAGGGTGTAAGTTTATATTTATTCGTAATAAATATATGACAGATTGTTGTAATATACTTAGTATAACTTATGGATAACTTGTCTTTAATAGGGTGTCAGTTTATATTGTGACAGATTGCTGTAAAATACTGAGTATAACTTATAGATTTCTTATCTTTAATAGGGTGTCAGTTTATATTTTATTCGTAATAAAAGTATGACAGATTGTTGTATATATATACTGAGTATATGGATAACTTGTCTTTAATAGGGTGTCAGTTTATATTTGTGACAGATTGCTGTAAATATACTGAGTATAACTTATGGATTTCTTATCTTTAATAGGGTGTCAGTTGTTATTTTATTCGTAATAAAAGTATGACAGATTGTTGTATATATATACTGAGTATAACATAGGGATTTTTATCTCTAATAGGGTGTATCTTCTCCTGTCATAAATATATGGTCTCGCGGTAGTAGTATATAAGAGTCATAATGATTACAAGATTCGTGTGGAAGCCACCACACGTAGTGTGTGGCTTCCATATAAACTTGTATCATTATGACTCTTATATACTACTAATGATAATTAATATAATTTAATGAACAACACTAAAATTGTGTTATATTACCGTATTTTATCCGTATTCGTTACAAAATATTTTCATATTTTTCGTGAAAATCGCTACCCGATGTCACTAGCATGATGGTCAATTATTTTTGTATTGATTGCATAGCAGGATTAACCCAATTATCGATTGGTGGGATAGTATTGCAGCGTAGACCCTGATCAGTGGATGTACAGTACAGGCTGATATGTGGCTATACTGAATCAGTGTATCAGCCGGGCCCTTGTACATATGGAAAACTATTGACACATAATTATACTGGGTTTATACAATTTGCTAACGGAACAGTTCTGCTTGTAGTCGGTGACATAAATGATAACCAATATGCAGATAATTACTTAACAAAACCCGAAGGAATGTAACCAGTAAATAATTACTGCATTTCAAGCAATTAAATAATTTTCCCAAAAATATAAATGCTCTAAATGTTAAGAAAGTTGCAAAGCAAACACAAAAGTTTCAGACAAAAAAGAGGCCTCCATGGGAATCAAGACCAGGCTAAATCATGCAATAAAACAAAATCTGAAAACTTAACATAGTGTCAATGATTTGCTGAATAAATGTTGAACTATGCAAACCCTTGTGAAATCAAAATAACTTCACTAGTGTCTAGTTTTCATGATGGTCGACACTAATTTTAAATGCAATTATATAATTTCCTGATCAATTACTTAGATAAATACTACTGTATTTCAGATAATGACCAATCACAGACAAGTTTGGAACACGTTGTTATGGAGTAAAAATTGTAATTGCCAATTGTGGGTTCGTGTGAGGTACATGTAATGTGTCTCTTTGAAATTCATTATAAGTACCATCCACGAATTTGCAGTTGGCAATTACAATTACAATTACATATAATGTGTCTCTTTGAAATTACTATTGTAATAACAACAGATAAACGCCGCACCTGAACTCGAATAATAGCATCTCGTATACAACGATAAGCCGCGAAACGACAGTAGCTGGGCCCGAAAGCATATTACATCATAGTTTGCATAGCCCAATATCGATCATTCCCTGTCTGATGTTTTTTCCCTGACCAACCGTCTCCATATATCACATGCACTCATACTCAGCCTTTTTCACGGTCTTAAATACCGGCTTCGTGCGATAGGAGAATGAACTAGCTAGGTTAAATTAACCGTCTCATTGCCCCCTTCACTTAATGCACATATTTCGACTGTATGGCAGATATTAGTAAATTCGGAAACAAACGGGCCAATGGTCATTGGCCTGCATTTTTGGGATCAAATGCCCTGGTTTGGAAGGTCCTCGAGCCAATTCCTACCCTTAAATATAAGATAATAATAAATACAAGAATTCCGCGGAATCAAATGTCTCGCCTTGTCCCGCCGCCTTGACCTCGAGCCTGGGCCAGAAAGCAATTTTCACTGGCCCGAACATATTATACAATTATTGACTAGTGAGCCATAGAATATCAGATTATATTCTATGGCTCACTAGTCAATAATTGTTTCAGTATATGCTAATAGTCGGTATATAGCACTTACGACCTTATGCTACTAGACAAAAATGGAAAAATAATTTGAAAACAAAACAAGAAACGAGGCAAAGCCACGAAGGCCAGGTTTTTTCCAAGCATAGACACTTGGATAACATAATTATACCCACTTTTTGTAGACTAGATCGTGGCCTGTATGTCGTGCGTTGGGGCGAGGCATGGACACTAAAAAAATAGATATAGTAGATGGAAAAACTTTGACCGGACACACGGACGGACGTATGCCAAAATGCCGACTATATCACGTTTTCCGCAAGCGGGCGCGACAATGATGATAAACACCCATGTGAAGTATCAAGGTAATGGATGAAGCAGTTGCAGAGATATAGTACACACAAAAATCAAAGTAATTTGACCTTGACATTGGGCACAGGGGCCGCACGGTTGGGGGGTAGAATGAAAATATGGATGATGATAAACACCCATGTAAAGTTTCAAGGTAATGGGCGAAGCAGTTGCAGAGATATAGTATAAACGAAAAACTTTAACCAAAAAACTTTAACCAGACGTACGTTAAAAAGTTAACGTTGAAAATGGCTAAGTCAATTATGTAGAAATAATAGGTCATGGTAAAATAAATGGTCACATGTTGGATAGTTTTATGTGGTGGGCACCACTTTGTTATGAAGCTGTGAAAGTTTGGTGGTCCTAGGTGGTACAGTACCAAATAAATGGACTTAAACACGAAAACTTAACATTGTAAACGCGAAAAGTTAACATTGACTGCGCGGAAAAAATGGGTCAAGTTCAAAAAAAGGTAACATGTTGGATAGTGATATGTGGTGGGCACCCCTTGATTATAAAGCTGTGAAAATGTGTTGGTCCTATGTGTTACAGTAACAAAGAAATGGACTCAAACACGAAAACTTAACATTGATTGTGGACGCCGCCCGCCCGCCTGGCTTTCGCCAATCCAATAGCCTGGATTTTTTTCTCCAATAAAACCTGACTACAAATGAAAAAAAGTTTAAAAAAAAAAAGTTTAACAAGATTTTTTTTCCAAAAAAAACTGGCTAAAAATGGAAAAAAAGGTAAAAAAAAAAAAGTTTAAAAATTAACAAAACAATAATGCATAATAGTCCTATATTTATCTACATATCATATCTGCACAGGTCCACATATTGCCACAATATTATCAACACAGTTTACGGAAATGTAATACCCAGGTATAATAATTTACCTGTATAAATTACCTGTAATAATTTAGCTGAACATTTTGTGGTCAATCTGGAAATTTGCACATGCTTGCACATGCACAAGTGTTCAACTGGAGAAGGCTATTGTTCTCTCTACAGGTAAGGTGTACAGAGCGCACGAGAAAACGGGTCTTCATGCATTAATGTTCAGTTTGACCCTGGAGCCCGGAATTCTTTTTAATAGTCCTATGTTCATCTACATATCATAGTAAAGGGATGTATAAAGTTTGATGACTGTAGCTGATAAGGTGTTGAAGTAATGACCGTAACACGAAAACTTAACATTGAATGATGACGCCGACACCGACGACGCCGACTCCGGAAAAGCAAAACCTATGTCTCGCATTCCGCTTCGCGTTCGAGACAATAAAAACAATATATTGCATGCATATTAAAGGTACATACCCACTCAGTAGGCACAACATGTACTTTATAGGAATTAAATAAGTGTATAAGTGTGTCACTATTCCACCAGTTCTAAAAATTACCAGTGCCCGCTATACAGATATAATCATTTAGTAATGTTTATTTTACTGGAAGTGACACGCGGTGGTATCAGGCTATTTTCATATGCAAATGAGGCATGATATTTTTATTAGCTGATCTATTTATAGATCGGCTATATATTGGTTATCCATTGGTTTGTGAAAAAGTTTGTAACCACCCTTTTCTCCTATATTCGGTAATCTACAAACGCGAAATTTGTTGTATCACTTCCAAACTACATGTACATCAACCGGATAATTTTTCATTTTTGGCCATTATAACTGTTTAAAACTTTAAATATAGCGAAATAACACAATTTGGCTATAAATAAACGTTTTAACTTCAAGAGTTCGATAATTTGGCTATAAATAAACATTTTAAAAATAACTACAAGAGTTCGGTAAACTAAAGTTAGGCAGTTTGCCTTCTAGGCAATTTGTACGAATAGGAGCTTGAGTCCATTTTTAGATGGCACTGTAACCGGTAGCTCCGGTAGCTCCGCCCACTCGCGTGCTGCCACAGAATTCGGACAAACACACAGTGACTACAACTTTGTGTATTGCGGAGTGTAATCTGTAGATACATAGAGCATACAGTACAGGTTTTACGCTGGAATATTTCGCAACATAATGGTGACAACAAAACATTGCTGCTATGGCGATTCACGAACCCTGAAACCCGGTGAAGACAAACACTTTATTGGATGGATTTGGGAACGGGTTTCCAAAACCTGCACAAAATCGAGAAAAATGTCAACGCTGGGTACAGAACTGAGGTCGAAAATATTTTACCATTGACAATGTTACCAGAGACACCTACATATGTTCCATGCACTTTGTGGGTGGACGAGGCCCGACAGTTGAATATCCCGACCCCATAAAATGCGGAACACAGGTACATTAGGCCTATTAATTATTGAATATCGATCACCAAAGCAAATCAAACTGGGAATATCGGATGCAGCGCAGAGTCTACTGCTGTTGACGGATACAAATTAAAGTGATGTGAGTGTCGTGGGCTCCAGCGCACCAGAAGTTCCAAAAACTTCACATACCAAGACCATCTTACAAATTTCTTGTATCTATTGCTCCAAATGGTGCTATTGTTTATGTAAGTGATGCATTTGAAGGAAGCATTAGTGACAAGGAAATTATAAAGTCTGATTTTTTAGATTTCCTTGAGCCAGGTGATGTCATTATGGCGGACCGAGGGTTTTTAATTGATGATCTCCTGAATGAGCGTCAAGTGAAAATTATTAGGCCATCATTTCTTGGTACCAGACACAGATTTACTCCACAAGAGGAAGCTGCGACAAAAGACATTGCTAAACATAGAATTCATGTTGAACGTTCCATTGAAAGAATGAAAAAGTTCAAAATCCGCCAAAGAATCATTCCACAATCCTTGCAGCCTGTTTTCACTCAATGTGTTTTCGTAATTTCTTGTGTGGTAAATTTTCAAACACCTCTTGTGGAGTAATGGAGTGGGGAAAATGGTAAAACACAGATGCATATAATTTGATGTATATTATGTATCTTTGAAATAAATATTATTCGTAAACATTAATCCATAAAATTGTTAGCATATGCTACACATTTTCACTGGGTATGATCTATGTCTGTATAACTACAAGGAACAGTTGTATGGTGTATGAACGAGGTCAAAACTAAATGTACAGGTGCAGCTATAAAAAATATACAGGTGCACCTGTAAATATACAGTTGCGGATGTAAAACATACAGCTGTACCTGTAAATATACAGCTGCACCTGTAAAAAATACAGCTGCACCTGTAAACAAGAGGGCCATGATGACTCCATGAACACCAGAGGAGAATGTGACATTGAGTTCATGTGTTTTAAAAAAAATTGTGCTATTTTTAGATGGCGGTCATCTTGGATTAAGCGATGAATCTCATTTTACCAAATCTGAAAATGCTTCACCCAAGGATCTTAGCTTCCTATGAAGTTTGGCCAGCATCGGCAATGTAGTTCCTGAGAAAAAGAATAAATGGACCGTTTGGCGGCCATCATGCATGTTATAATCATCCGATTCCGACAAATATTGCACCAGAGCAATCGCCTCATCGATATCTTCAATTTGATATATGACATGAGCATATTCGGTCGAAAATAAAATTTGACCCCACGGGCCACGCCCATTTTTGACCCGGGGGTCACCATTTTCACAACTTTGAAAGAGCATTGTAAATCGATCATTTCTACCAAGTTTAGTCGAAATCCGGCCAGCGGTTCATGAGAAGAAGATTTTTTAAGAATTTATGCTATTTTTAAACGGCGGCCATCTTGGACTAGCGATGACCTCCATTTTAACAAATCTGAAAAGGTTTCACCCATGGACCATAACTTTTAAGTTTGGCTACCATGGGCCAAGCGGTTCATGTGAAGAAGAATTTTGAAATCTCTAATAAAAGAAAGACCTTTTGACATATTGGCGGACATCTTGGATCACATAACAATCCGATTTCGACAAAAAATATACCAGAGTGATCGCCTCATTGATACCTTCGATTTGATATATAACATGACCATATTCGGTCAATAATAAAATCTGACCCCATTTGACCCCACGGGCCACGCCCATTTTTGACCCGGGGTCACCATTTTAACAACTTTGAAAGAGCATTGTACATCGATCATTCCTACCAAGTTTCGTCGAAATCCGGCTAGCGGTTCATGAGAAGAAGATTTTTTAAGAATGTATGCTATTTTTAGACAGCGGCCATCTTGGATTAGCGATGACCACCATTTTAACAAATCTGGAACGGTTTCACCCATGGACCATAACTTTTAAGTTTGGCTACCATGGGCCAAGCGGTTCATGTGAAGAAGAATTTTGAAATCTCTAATAAAAGAACGACCTTTTCAACTTTCGCCGGCCATCTTGGATGACATAACACTCCGATTTCGTCAAAATGCACCAGAGTGATCGCCTCATTGATACCTTCAATTTGATATATGACATGACCATATTTGGCA
Source organism: Conchocele bisecta (assembly GCA_029237695.1). Taxonomy (NCBI): domain Eukaryota; kingdom Metazoa; phylum Mollusca; class Bivalvia; order Lucinida; family Thyasiridae; genus Conchocele; species Conchocele bisecta. The sequence continues at coordinate 12,667,869 of CM055270.1, read as the reverse complement.
TTGTACATCGATCATTCCTACCAAGTTTTGTCGAAATTCGATTGACGGTTCTTGAGAAGAAGATTTTTTAAGAATTTGTGCTATTTTTAGACGGCGGCCATCTTGGATTACGTAATGACATCATTTTAACAATTTTGTAATCCCCCTACCTAAGGACCATGACCATGAAGTTTGGTGACTATAGGCCCAATGCTTACCGAGGAGAAGACGTTTGAAAATGTTCACGGACGACGGACGACGGACGACGAACACATTGCGGTAACAATAGCTCACATGAGCTTCGCTCAGGTGAGCTAAAAAGGCAACCATGATAGATACATGTATTTGAGAAAACAATCTTAACCCATAGACCGCTACTCACAACAATTGTCGTCTGCTGTTGCTTTTATATCTTTCCTTATTTCTCAATAAAAACATGGTTTGGCAGCACTTCAGAATCATTTCCAATGGAAATGATTCTGAAGTGCTGTCAAAACATGTTGTAAATTATTCGAAAGCATGTTTTCGATGATAACAATGGAAAATAGTAAACAAACAGCAGACGACAAAAAAAATAAGATAGCGGTCTAAGGGTTAATAAATACACATTTAAGGCATCAATACGGGGTGCCAAGTGGGACATGGATCAATTTTGTCAACAAAATTCATTTTTGTGCCACAAAATTCAATTCTGTGTCACAAAATTCAATTCTATGTCACAAAATTCACTTTTGTGCCACAGAATTCAATTCTGTGTCACAAAATTCAATTCTGTGTCACAAAATTCAATTCTGTCAATTCTGCACACGCATGTAAGAAGGACTACCATTGGTCAGAAACTGCACTGGAGAAATGGGTCACGGTCGCCGATCTACACATTCAATGTCGATGATTCATTTCTCATTTTGTCGATGATTCATTTCTCATTCTGCCATTTTGCTTCAAAGATCTCCAAACAGTCAAACGTTGACAAACCCATTCGTATTTAAACTCATTTGCGTTATAATTGTACACATAATTCATGTACATGTAGATCTACCGCGAGTACTGACCTCATTTAGTGTGTATCGCAAGGTACATCTACCCCAGTTAAATCAATAATACACGCGCTGTGACCTGTGTTCTGAATGCTGTCTGTGTTTATAAACAGAATGTGTGTATTGGGCCATTTGAGGAAACCATTTGTAGTATTTGTGTAGATACCATGGATACTAAGATGGTGTATACTGTAAATAATGCATGTAGACACATAGTTGCGGACACGTAACTTCACAACTAGTAGACACATATCCAATACCATTTGTTTCACAAGGTTAGATCTACTGTTAGAATACGACGCCATCTAATGTCATTTTCGAACATAAAACGTTACCTGATAAATAGAATACCAGGCTAGTGTATTTTAATATCAAGTTTATCAGGCTCGGCTCGGAAACGGTAGGAATTCTTCGGCAAGCCTCGAAATTCCTACGCGTTTCCTAGCCTTGCCTGATAAACTTGATATCAAAATACACTAGCCTGGTATTCTCTATATATGGGCATGCTCTCAGTCTAGCTATGTCCCGGCTACTTTATGTTTGACCCTGTTTACATAATTGAGGGAAAATTCTGAATATTTTTCTTATTTGTCCTTCAAAGTATATATGCTTATATGGTGTGACCACTCATTTGTAATCATAATATAACCAAAATAACTGTCCATAAAGAAGTATAATATTGATATATTGGGTTATATTTTCTCATTGAAATATTTAAACCTGCAAGTGTACTCCACCATCTAGTAAAATGGACTAAGACCGATCTCAACCAATCAACGTAAAGATGACATAGACTATCCTACGCAAACTAATTTTTGTGGACAAAAATGAATTCTGTCCCACAAAACTGAATTTTCTTCACAAAACTCATTTCTGTCTTACAAAATTGAATCCTTTATAACAAAAATGAAGATTGAATTTTGTGACACAGAATTGAATTTTGTGACACAGAATTGACAGAATTGAATTTTGTGACACAGAATTGAATTTTGTGACACAGAATTGAATTTTGTGATTCTTAGTGTTACAAAACTCAATTTTGTACACATAATTAACCTGTCCTGCATGGCGCCCCGTAATCAAAATCTCATTTATAATTCATGAATTTAAAGGCACAGTGCTTTTTGTGTTTCTTTTTCCTTCAATCAGTATTTTAGGTACCATTCCTAGGACTTATGTGTTTTATTAAATACCATTTTTTAATACACTACTTGGGAGATAAATTGAAAATGAATTTCCACTATCAATGTACCAGAAAGCACAGTTTGTGAAACATAACACTTTAAGTTGTGAAAGTATAACACTATAGCACATATAGAAACCAAATTCCATTCTATGCACCAGTTTAATTAAAAGTAAAGTCTAACCATCAAATGAACACAACTCCAGATATTATATTAACTCAGATGTCCAGATAAGCTTTGTGTCTAAAGAATATTGTACCCCTGATTTCAAATTAAATGCGTATTTTTATTTTTACAAACGGATTGATTTTCTTCATTATTAAATAGGGAACAGATGATCAAAACAAATTTAACCATTCACTTACACTCTGACACAGAGTGTATTATTACTTATTCACTTATTTATACGGTAATACAGTTGAACGTTTACTTTAAAATAGTTGAGCTGCAAAAAGCAAACACTGTTTGCCTTTTGCAGCTCAACTATTAACAAAGTACATTTTCAACTTTATTACATCATATCAACTACTCAATTTGAAAATCAATGCGTATTTTCACATTACTCCCACGGTTGATAATCAATGCATATTCAGCTAAAATAACTGCGTAAAACACGCCAATATGCCCCTTATCTGGAGCTCTGACAAATTATGTTTTGGTTTTATATTGACATGTATTATTTATTTAATGGTGTTTAATGGCTGGTCAACAGCTAAGGTATTAGTTAATGAGATCGATCCCATGTTTACAGTGTTGTTTGTTTGTTTATTGGTTGTTTAACACCCAAAACAGCTAAGGTCATTGTAGCCGGGTTAATGAGATCGAATCCCATGTTTCACCTGTTGTTTTGCTTGTTTATTGGTGTTTAACGCCCTATCAACAGCAAGGTATTGTCCGAGGTTAATGATCGAATCCTGTTTTCACCTGTGTCGTTTGTTTTTATTGGTGTTTAAAACATATCAAGTAAGGTCCTTCTAGGCCGAGTTAAGAGTCGAATCTAGTTTCCATGAGTTTGTTTATTGGTGTTTAACACCCTATCAAGCTAAGGTCATTCTAGGCCGGGTTAATGTCGAAACCCATGTTTTCACTGTTGTGTTTGTTTGTTGGTGTTTTAACGCCCTATCAATAAGGCATTCAGCCGGGTTAATGAGGTCGAATCCCTGTTTCACCTGTTTGTGTTTGTTTATTGGTGCTTTAACACCCTACAACAGCTAAGGCATTCTAGCCGGTTTAATGAGGTCGAATCCCATGTTTCACCTGTTGTGTTAGTTTATTGGTAACACCCTATAACAGCTAAGGTCATAAGGCCGGGTTAATGAGGTCGAATCCCTGTTTTTCACCTGTTGTATTTGTCGATTGTGTTTAACACCCTATCAACAGCTAAGGCCATTCTAGGCCGGGTTAATGAGATCGAATCCCTTTTCACCTGTGGTTTGTTTATTGGTGTTTAACACCCTCAACAGCTAAGGTCATTCTAGGCCGGGTTAATGAGATCGATCCCATGTTTCACCTGTTGTTTGCTTGTTTATTGTGTTTAACGCCTATCAACAGCTAAGGTAATTCTAGTCGAGTAATGAAATCGATCCCAATGTTTCACTGTTTGTGTAGTTTGTTTAGGTGTTTAAACACCCTATCAACAGCTAAGGTTCCCTCTAGGCCGAGTATAATGAGATGAATCAATGGTCACCTTGATTTCACCCAGCTAAGGTCTTCTAGGCCGGGGGGGGAAGTAATGAGATTTTCGAATATGTTTTGTTTCACTGTGGTTGTAAGTTTGTTATTTTGTTTGTAACACCTCAACAGCTAAGGTCATTTCTAGGCCGGGTTAATGAGTCGAAATCCCATGTTTCACTGTTGTGTTTGTTTGTTTTAGTGTTTAACACCCTACAACAAAGGTCATTCTAGGCCGGGTTAATGAGTCGAATCCCATGTTTCACCTGTTTTTTGTTTTGTTTATTTGGTGCTACAACTAACACAGCTAAGTCATTCTGACCGTTAAATTAGTGCATCGCATGTTTCAACCCGTTGTTGTGGTTTTGTTTATTGGTGTTTAACACCCATCAACAGCTAAGGTATTCTAGGCCGGGTTAATGAGGTCGAATCCATCACCTGTTGTGTGTTTTGTTTTATTGGTGTTTAACACCCTATCAACACTAAGGCCTTCTAGCCGTTAATGAGATCGAATCCCATTTTCACCTTTTGTTTTGTGTTTAGATTGTTTATTGTTTGGTGTTTAACACCCTTAACAACAGGCTAAGTCCTTCTAGCCGAGTTAATGAACGAATCTCCCATGTTTACACCTGTGTGTTAGTTTGTTTATTGGTGTTTAAAACACCCTAATCAACAGCTAAGAGTCATTCTAGGCCGGTTAATGAGATCGAATCCCATGTTTCACCTGTTGTGTTTGTTTGTTTATTGGTGTTTAACGCCCTATCAACAAATAAGGCCATTCTAGCCGGTTAAAGAGGTCGAATCCCATGATTCACCTGTTGTGTTTCTGTTTGTTATTGGTGCTTAACACCCATCAACAGCGAAGGTCATTCTAGGCCGGGTTAATGAGGTCGAATCCCATGTTTCACCTGTTGTGTTAGTTTGTTTATTGGTGTTTAACACCTATTCAACAGCTAAGGTCATTCTAGGCCGGGTTAATGAGGTCGAATCCCATGTTTCACCTGTTGTATTTGTCTGTTTATTGGTGTTTAACACCCTATCAACAGCTAAGGCCATTCTAGGCCGGGTTAATGAGATCGATCCCATGTTTCTACCTTTGTGTTTGTTTGTTTATTGAGTGTTTAAAACACCCTATCATCAACAGCTAAGGTCATTCTAGGCCGGGTTTAATGAGATCGAAATCCCAATGTTTTTTTCACACTGTTGTGTTGCTTGTTTTATTGGTGTTTAGCGCCCAATCAAAAGCTAAGGTAATCTAGCCGAAGTTAATGAGATCGAATCCCAAGTTTCACATCAACAATCAAAACACCTGTTGGTGTTTGTTTGTTTATTAGTGTTTAAGCACCCTATCAGCACTAAAGGTCCTTCTAGCCGAGTTTAATGAGATCGAATCCCATGTTTTCACCTGTTGTGTTTAGTATTGTTTATTGGTGTTTAACACCCTAATCAACAGCTAAGGTCATCTAGGCCGGTTAAATGAGATTCGAATCCATGTTTTTCACCTGTTGTGTTTGTTTGTTTTATTGAGTGTTTGAACGCCTCTCAACAATAAGGGTTCATTCTAGGCCGGTTTAATGAGGTCGAATCCCATGTTTTTTCCCCCTGTTGTTGTTGTCTGTTTATTGGTGTTTAACACCCTATCAACAGCTAAGTCATCTAGGCCGGTAATAGATCGAATATCTCCATGTTTCAACCCTGTTGTGTTTGTTTGTTTATTGGTGTTTAACACCCTATCACAACTAAGGTCATTCTAGGGCCGGTGTTAATGAGATGAAACCATGTTTCACCTGTATGTGTTTGCTTGTTTATTGGTGTTTAACACCCTATCAACAGCTAAGGTAATTCTAGGGCCGAGTTAATGAGATCGAATCCATGTGTTCACCTGTTGTGTTTAGTTTGTTTAATTGAGTTTAACACCCTATCAACAGCTAAGGTCATTCTAAGGCCGGGTTAATGAGGTCAATCCCATGTTTCACACTCTCCTGTTGAGTTTGTTTGTTTATTGGTGTTTAACACCTCATCAACAATTTAAGGTACATTCTAGGCCGGTTAATGAGGTCGAAATCCCATGGTTTCAACCTGTTGTGTTTTGTTTGGTTATTGTGTTTTTAACGCCCTATCAAAACACTAAGTCATTCTAAGGCCGGGTTACTGAGGTCGAATCCCATTTTCCCACCGTTGTGTTTATGTTTGCTTATTGTTGTTTAACCCCTATCAACAAATAATGTAATTCTAAGGCCGGTTAATGAGGTGGTCGAATCCCATGTTTCACCTGTTGTGTTTGTTTGTTTTATTGTGTGTTGAACACCTATCCAACAGCTAGGTCATCTAGGCCGGGTTAAATGAGGTCGAATCCCATGTTTCACCTGTTTGTGTGTTTGTTTATTGGTGTTTAACACCCTATTCAACAGCTAAGGCATTCTAGGCCGCGTTTTATGAAGATCGAATCCCCATGTTTCACCAGTTGTGTTTTGGTTTGTTTATTGGTGTTTAATGCCCTGTCAACAGCTAAGGTCATTCTAGGCCGGGTTAATGAGATCGAATCCCATGTTTCACCTGTTGTGTTTGTTTGTTTATTGGTGTTTAACGCCCTATCAACAAATAAGGTAATTCTAGGCCGGGTTAATGAGGTCGAATCCCATGTTTCACACGTTGTGTTTGTTTGTTTATTGGTGTTTAACACCCTATCAACAGATAAGGTCATTCTAGGCCGGGTTAATGAGGTCGAATCCCATGTTTCACCTGTTGTGTGTGTTTGTTTATTGGTGTTTAACACCCTATCAACAGCTAAGGTCATTCTAGGCCGCGTTAATGAGATCGAATCCCCATGTTTCACCTGTTGTGTTTGTTTGTTTATTGGTGTTTAGAGCCCTATCAACAGCTAAGGTCATTCTAGGCCGGTTTAATGAGGTCGAATCCCATGTTTCACCTGTAGTGTTTGTTTGTTTATTGGTGTTTAACGCCCTATCAACAAATAAGGTCATTCTAGGCTGGGTTAATGAGGTCGAATCCCATGTTTCACCTGTTGTGTTTGTTTGTTTATTGGTGTTTAACTCCCTATCAACAATTAAGGTCATTCTAGGCCGGGTTAATGAGGTCGAATCCCATGTTTCACCTGTTGTGTTTGTTTGTTTATTGGTGTTTAACACCCTATCAACAATTAAGGTCATTCTTGGCCGGGTTAATGAGGTCGAATCGCATGTTTCACCTGTTGTGTTTGTTTGTTTATTGGTTTTTAACGCCCTATCAACAGCTAAGGTCATTCTAGGCCGAGTTAATGGGGTCGAATCCCATATTTCACCAGTTTTGTTAGTTTGTTTATTGTTGTTTAACATCCTATCAACAGCTAAGGTCATTCTAGGCCAGGTTAATGAGGTCGAATCCCATATTTCACCAGTTGTGTTTGTTTGTTTATTGGTGTTTAGCGCCCTATCAACAGCTAAGGTCATTCTAGGCCCGGTTAATGAGGTCGAATCCCATGTTTCACCTGTTGTGTTTGTTTGTTTATTGGTGTTTAACACCCAATCAACAGCTAAGGCCATTCTAGGCCGGGTTAATGAGGTCGAATCCCATGTTTCACCTGTTGTGTTTGTTTGTTTATTGGTGTTTAACACCCTATCAACAGCTAAGGTCATTCTAGGCCGGGTTAATGAGATCGAATCCCATGTTTCACCTGTTGTGTTTGTTTGTTTATTGGTGTTTAACACCCTATCAACAGCTAAGGTCATTCTAGGCCGGGTTAATGAGATCGAATCCCATGTTTCACCTGTTGTGTTTGCTTGTTTATATGTGTTTAACGCCCTATCAACAGCTAAGGTAATGCTAGGCCGAGTTAATGAGGTCGAATCCCATGTTTCACCTGTTGTGTTTGTTTGTTTATTGGTGTTTAACACCCTATCAACAGCGAAGGTCATTCTAGGCCGGGTTAATGATGTCGAATCCCATGTTTCACCTGTTGTGTTTGTTTGTTAATTGGTGTTTAAAAACGCCCTATCAACAAACATAAGGTCATTCTAGGGGCCGGGTGGTTAAATGAAGATCGAATCCCAATGTTTTCCAACCTACCTGTTTGTGTTTTGCTTGTTTTGTTGGGTGTTTAATAAAACGGCCCTATCAAACATCTAAAGGTAATTCTAGGCCCGAGTTTAATGAGATTCGAAATCCCATGTTCTTTCACCTGTTTGTTTGTTTGTTTGTTATTGGGTGTTTAAAACACCCTATCAACAGCTAAAGGTCCCTTTCTAGGTACCGAGTTGAAGTTGAGAATCGAATCCCATGTTTCCACCTGTTGTGTTAGTTTGTTTATTGGTGTTTAATAACACCCTAATCAAAACAGCTAAGGTCCATTCTAGGCCTGGTTTAATGAGATCGAAATCCCATTGTTTCAACCTGTTGTGTTTGTTTTTTGTTTATTGGTGTTTAACGCCCTAATCAACAAAAATAAGGTCATTACTAGCCGGGTTAATGAGGTCGAATCCCCATGTTTCACCATGTTTTGTTTGTTTGTGTTTTTATTTGGTGATTAACACCCTATCAACAGCTAAGGATCAATTCTAGGCCCGGGTTCAATGAAAGATCGAATCCCCATGTTTTTTCACCTGTTTGTTTGTTTGTTTGTTTATGTGTTTTAACACCCTATCAATCAAGACTAAGGTCATTCTAAGCCGGCTTAAATGAAGATCCGAATCCCATGTTTCAACCGCTTTTGTTTTGTTTGCTTGTTTATTGGTGTTTAACACCCTATCCAACAGCTAAGGTAAATTCTAGGCCGAGTTAATGAAGATCGAATCCCATTGATTTCACCTGGTTGTAGTTAGTTTGTTTATTGTTTTGCACCTTTAACAACCCAACCCCTAAGGTCAATTCTATGCCGGGTAATGGAGTCGAAATTCCCCATGGTTTTCACCTGGTTTAGTTTGTTTGTTTATTGGTGTTTAACCACCCTATCAAACATTAAGGGTTCAATTCAAGGCCGGGTTAATGGAGGTCGAATCCCATGTTTCACCTGTTGTGTTTGTTTGTTATTGGTTTGGTTTTAACGCCCTACTCAACAGGCTAAGGTCATTCCTAAGGCCGGGTTACCCTGATGTCGAATCCAATGTTTCCAACCTGGTTGTGTTTGTTTTGCTTATTGAGTTTATCGCCCTATCAACAAATAAGGGTCATTCTAGGCCGGGTTAATGAGATCGAAATCCCATGTTTCCCCACCTGTTGTGTTTGCTTGTTTATTGGTGTTTAACCGCCCTATCAACACTAATTAATTCTAGGCCGAGGTTTAAAATGAATTTTCGAATCCCATGTTTCACCTTGTTTGTGTTAGTTATGTTTATTGGTGTTTAACGCCCTGATCAACAGCTAAGGTCATTCCTAGCCGGGTTTAACTGAGGTCTCAATCCCATGTTTTCACCTGTTGTGTTTTGTTTGCTTTATTTGGGGGGTGTTTAATAAACGCCCTATCAACAAATAAGGTTCATTCTAGGCCGGGTTAATGAGTCGAATCCCATGGTTTCCAACCTGGTTGTGTTTGCTTGTTTAATTGGTGTTTAACGCCTATCAACAGCTACGGTAATTCCCTAGGCCGGATTAATGAGATTTTCGAATCCCTTGGTTTCACCTGTTGTTTGCTTTGATTGATTATTGGTGTTTGAACGCCCCTATCAACAGCTAAGGTTCCTTCTAAGGCCGAGGTTAATGAGATCGAATCCCATGTTTCACCTTTGTTGTTGTTAGTTTGTTTATTGGTGTTTCAACACCCTAATCAACAGCTAAGGTCCATTCTATGCCGGGTTTAATGAGGATCGAATCCCATGTTTTCACCTGTTGTGTTTGCTTTAGTTTATTGGTGATTTAACGCCCAATCAACAAAATAAGGTCATTTCTAGGCCGGGTTAATGAGGTTCGCAATCCCATGTTTACACCTGTTGAGTTTGGTTTCTTGTTTATTGGTGTTTAATAACGCCCTATCAACCAGCTAAAGGACATTCTAAGGCCGGTTTAATAGATCCCGAATCCCATGGTTTCCCAACCTGTTGAGGTTTGGTTTTGTTAATTGGAGTTTTAACGCCCAATCCCTCAACAGCTAAGTTTCCATTCCCCCTATCAGGCCGGATTAAATGAGGATTCGAATTTCCATGTTTCACCTTGGTTTTGTTTGGCTTGATTATTTGTGGTTGTAACCACCCTACTCAACATCTAAGGTCCTTCTAGGCCGAGTTAATGAGATCGAATCCCATTGTTTTCACCTTTGTTGTTTAGTTTGTTTGAATTTGGTGCTTTTAACACCCACCTATCAACCAGCTAAGGTCATTTCTAATCCGGGTTAATGAGGATCGAATCCCATGTTTCACCTGTTTGTGTTTGTTTTGTTGTTTTTATTGGTGTTTAAACGCCCCTAATCAAACAAATTAATGTTCATTCTAGGCCGGGTCATTGAAGTCGAATCCCATGGTTTCACTCCTGTTGTGTTTTGTTTGTTTTATGTTTTTAAACTCCCAATCCCAACAGCTAAGGTTTCAATTCCTAGCCGGTTTACTGAGTTCGAATCCCATTGTTCACCTGTTGTTTTGTTTGCTTATTGGTGTTTAACGCCCTATCCCAACAATAAGGTCAATTCTAGGCGGGTTAATGGATCGAATTCCCAGGGTACACCTGGGTTGTGTTTGCCTTGGTTTATTGTGAATAACGCCTATCATCAGCTAAGGTAAATCTAGGCCGAAGGTATGAGATCCGAATCCCATGGTTTCACCTGTTGTGTTTAGTTTGTTTTGATTCTGGTGTTTAAACACCCTATCCAACGAGCTAAGGTCATTCTAAGGCCGGTTTAATGAGGATCGAATCCCATGTTTCACCTCAGTTGTGATTTGCTTTGTTTAGTTGGTGTTTAACCCCACCCTATCAAACCAAAATAAGGACATCTAAGGGCCGGGTTTAATTGAGGTTCGAATCCCATGGTTTCCACCTTTGTTTGTTTGTTTTGTGTTTAACGCCCTTAAATCAACAAATAAGTCATTCTAGCCGGTTAATGATATCGAATCCCATTGTTTTCACCTGTTTGTGTTTAGTTTGGGGGGTTTATTGGTGTTTAACGCCCTTTTATCAACAAATAAGGTCCATTATAGGCGAATTAGGTGTGATCCGAATTCCCATGTATCACAACCTGGTTGTGTTTGATTCCACGGTTAATTGGGTTTAACGGCCCTAGTCAACAGCTAAGGTCCCATTCTAGGCCGAGTTTTACGAATCCGAATTCGAATCCGCATGTTTTTTCCACCTGTTTGTGTTAGTTTGGTTTATTGGTTTGTTTAACATCCCTATCCGAACAAGCTTAAGGTCATTCTAGGCCGGGTTAATGCGGTCGAATCCCCCAATTTTGGTTTCAACCTGTTGTGTTTATTTAGTTTGTTTGTTTATTGGTTTTTAACACCCTAGTTCAACAATTAATGTCCCATTTCTAAGGCCGGGTTAATGAGGTCGAATCGCATGTTTCAACCGGTTGAGTTTGTTGATTATTGTTGTTTTAAACGCAATCAATACCTAACAGGCCCGGTTCATTCTAGGCCGGGTCTACTGGAAGGTCGAATCCCAATTTTGTTTCACCTGTTGTGGTTTAGTTTGCTTATTTGGTGTTTAATAACGCCCTATCTAACAAATAAGGTCATTCTAGGCCGGGTTAATGAGGATCGAATCCCATGTTTTCCCCTGTTTTGTTGTTTGCTTTGGTTGTTTAATTGGGTTTTGTTTAAACGCCCTATCCAACAGCTAAGGGTTAAATTCAAGGCCGGGTTAAGGAGGTCCGAATCCCATAATTGACCATTTGTTTGTTTGTTTATTGGTGGTTTTAAAAAACGCCCAATCCCAACAAATTAGGTTTAATTCTAGGCCCGGGTTCTCGATTCGAATGATTATTTCACATTGTTTGGTTTATTTTTTTAATGGTGTTTAAACGCCCTAATCAACAAGCTAAGGTCAATTCTAGTCCGGGTTAATGAGATCGAATCCCATGTTTCACCTGTTGTGGTTTTTGTTTGTTTGGTTTAAATTGGTGGTTTAAAACGGCCCCTTATCAACCCAAATAAGTTTTCATTATAAGTTTGCCTTGGTTTATTGGTGTTTAACACCCTATTTCAACCCAGGCTTTAAGGTTAATTCTAGGCAGGTTAATTGGAAGATCGGAATTCCGGCCAATGTTTTCAACCCTGTTTGTTGTTGGTTTGTTTATTGGTGTTTAACACCCCTAATCAACCAGCTAAGGTCAATTCTAGGCCCGGTTGTTAATGAGGTTTCGAAATTCACCCATGTTTCAACCTGGTTTTAAGTTTTGTTTGTTTATTGGTTGTTTTTAACACCCTATCAACACTAAGGTAATTCTAGGCCGGGTTAATGAGGTCGAATCCCATGTTTCACCTTTGTTGTTTGGTTTGGTTTAATTGTGTTTTAAAAACGCCCTATCAAACATCTAAGGTCATTCTAGGGTTCCGTTACTGAGGTTCGGAATTCCCATTGGTTTCAATTCCCACTGTTGTGGTTTGTTTTGTTTATTGGTGTTTAAACTCCCTATCAACAATAAGGTCATTCCTAGGCCGGGTTTAATGAATCCGAATCCCAATTTTCACCTGTTTTGTTTGCTTTTTATTTGGTGTTTTAACGCCCTATCAAAACAAAGGCTTAAGGTTTAATTCTTAAGGAAGGCCGAGTTAATGAAGAAATTCGGAATTCCCATGTTTTCCCAACACCTGTTGGGGTTGTTAGTTTGTTTATTGGTGTTTTAACCACCCTAACAACCGCTAAGGTCATTCTAGGCCGGGTTAAAAGAGGTCGAATCCCATGTTTTCACCTTTGTGTTTTTGTTTGTTTTGTTTTATTGGTGTTTTAACACCCATCAACAAATAAAGGTCATTCTAGGCCGGGTTTAATGAGGTCGAATCCCATGTTTCACCTGTTGTGTTTGTTTGTTTAATTGGTGTTTAAAAACGCCCTATCAACAAATAAGGGTCATTTCTTAAAGGCCGGGTTAATGAGATCGAATCCCCAATGTTTCACCTTGTTTGTTTTGTTTGTTTTCTTGGTGTTTTTAACGCCCCTATCAACAAATAAGGTCATTATAGGGCGAGTTAGTGTGATCGAATCCCATGTTTCACCTGTTGTGTTTGATTCTCTATTGGTGTTTAAAACGCCCTATCAACAGCTAAGTCATTCAGGGCCGAGTTAATGAGAATTCGAAACCCATGTTTTCACCTGTTTTGTTAGTTTGTTTTTTTGTTTAGTTTAACATCCAATCAACAAGCTTAAGGTCATTCTAGGCCGGGTTAATGAGGTCGAATCCCATGTTTCACCCTGTTGTGTTTGTTTTGTTTATTGTGTTTTAACACCCTAATCAAAATTAAGGTTCATTCTTAGCCGGGTTTTAATGAATCGAATCGCATGTTTCACCTGTTTTGTTGTTTGTTTTGTTTATTGTTGTTTAAAAAAAAACAACGCCCTACAATAGCTAAGTCATTCTAGGCCGGTTACTGAGGTCGAATCCCATGTTTTTCACATGTTGTGTTTGTTTGTTTATTGGTGTTTAACGCCCACTACAAATAAAGGTCTTCTGGCCGGGTTTAATGAGGTCGAATCCCCATGTTTTCACCAGTTGTTGGTTTTGTTTTTTTATTGTGTTTAACGCCCCTATCCACAGCTAATTAATTCCGCCGGGTTAAATGAGGTTTCGGAATCCCATATTTCACCAGTTGTGTTTGTTTGTTTATTGTGTTTATGCCCCTATCAACAAATTAGGTAATTCTAGGCCCCGGGTTAATGAATCGAATCCCATTTTCAAGCCAGTTGTGTTAGTTTTTTAAATGGTGTTTTAAAAAACGCCCTAAACAAACAAAATAAGGTAATTCTAGGCCGGTTAATGAGGTCGGAATCCCATGTTTCACCTGTGGTTTGTTTTGTTTTTTTATTGGTTGTTTTAAAAACACCCTATCAAACAATTTAAGGTCATTCAAGGCCGGGTTAATGAGGTCGAAACCCATGTTTCACCTGTTGTGTTTGTTTGTTTATTGGGGTGTTTTTTAACGCCCTATCAACAGCTAAGGTCTTTCTAGGCCCGGTACTGAGGTCGAATCCCATGTTTATTTCACCATGTTGTGTTTTGTTTGTTTTATTGTTGTTTAACGCCCTATCAATAGCTAAGGTTATTCTAGGCCGGGTTACTGAGGTCGAATCCCATGTTTCACATGTGTGTTTGTTGTTTATGGTGTTTTTAACGCCCTATCAACAAATAAGGTCATTCTAGGCCGGTTAATGAGGTCGAATCCCATGTTTCACCATTGTGTTTGGTTTTGTTTAATTGGTTTTGTTTAAACGCCCTATCCCCACAGCTAAGTTCATTCCAGGCCTTGTTAATGAGGCGAAATCCCATATTTTCACCAGTTGTGTTTGTTTTGTTTAAATAGGTGTTTAACGCCCTATCAACAAATTAGGAAAATTCTAGGGCCGGGTTAAATAGATTCGAATAATAAATTTTCAAAAACCCATGTGTTAGTTTTTTTAAATGGTGTTTAACCGCCCAATCAACAAATAAGGTAATTCTAGGCCGGATTAATGAGGTCGAATCCCATGTTTTCACCTTTTGTTTGTTTTGTTTTATTTGTGTTTAAAACACCCTTATCAAACAAATTAACGGTCATTCTAGGCCCGGGTTAATGAGGTCGAATTCCCCATGAATTCCATCACAACCGGTGTTGTGGTTTTGTTTGTTTTAATTGGTGGTTTAAAACGCCCTATCAACACTAAGGTATTCACCGGTTACTGAGGTCGAATCCCATGTTTTCATCACCTGTTTGTGTTTTGTTGTTTATTGTTGTTTAAAAAAAACGCCCTAAAAATGCTAAATTCATTAGCTAGTCATTCTAGCCGGGTGACTAAGAGTCGAATCCCATGTTTCACAGTGTTGTTTGTTTTGTTTCTTGTTTATTGGTTGTTTAACCCAGCGCCCAAATCAGCTAAGGTCATTCTAGGCCGGGTTACTGAGTCGAATCCCATGTTTCACATCAACAAACCAAGTTGTTTAATGTTTGTTTTGTTTATATTGTGTTTTGTTTAAAAAAACGCCCAATCAACCCATGCAAGTTCATTCTAGGCGGCCGGGTTAATGAGGTCGAATCCCAAATGTTTCACCAGTTGTGTTTGTTTGTTTATTTGGTGATTAAAGCGCCCTATCAAACAAATTAAGGTCAATTCTAGGTTTCAATCCGTTTTCCGGGTTATGAGTCGTATCCCATATTTCACCAGTTGTGATTTTTGTTTTTTTATTGGTGTTTAAACGCCCTATCAACAAATAAGGTATAATTCTAGCCGGGTTATGATGATTGTGTTCGAATCCCATATTTCTCAAACCAGTTGTGTTAGTTTTTATTTGGTGTTTAACGTCCCCTATCAACAATTAAGGTCATTCTAGGCCGGGTTAATGAGGTCGATCCCATGTTTCACTGGTTTTGTGTTGTTTGTTTTTGATTTATTGTGTTTAAACTCCCTATCAACAATTAAGGTCATTCTAGGAATGGGAAAAGGTCGAACCCATGTTTCACCTGTTGTGTTTGTTTGTTTATTGGTGTTTAACACCCTATCAACAGCTAAGGTCATCTAGGCCGGGTTAATGAGGGTCGAATCCCAAGTTTCACCTGTGTGTTTGTTTTTATTTAATTGGTGTAACGCCCTGATTCATAACAAATAAGGTCATTAGGCCTGTTTTAATGGGGTTTTCGAATTCCCATAAAAAAATTTAACCTTATGTGTTTGATTTGTTTATTTGGTGTTTAAACGCCCAATCAACAAAGGCTTAGGGTCAATTCCCATTTAGGCGGTTATGGTCGAAATCCCAAATATTCACCAGTTGTTTGTTAGGTGGTTTAATTAATTGTTTAACATCCTAATCAACATTGCTAGGTTTTAATTCTATGTTTCACTGGTTGGTGTTTGGTTTTGTTTTATTTTTGGTGGTTTAACGGCCCTATCAACCAGAATAAGGTTCATTCTAGCCGGATTATTAATGAGGTCGAATCCCATGTTTCACCTTTGTTTGTGTTTGGTTTGTTTATTGGTGTTTAAGCCCGCCCTAATTCAAACCAAAAAGGTCAAATTCCCTAGGCCGGGTTAATGAGGATCGAATCCCATGTTTCAACCTGTTGTGTTTGTTTTATTTATTGGTGGAATTTAACGCCCTTTTATTCAACAAATAAGGTCATTATAGGCTGGGTTAATGGGGTCGAATCCCATATTTCACCTCATGTGTTTGTTTGTTTATTGGTGTTTAACGCCCAATCAACAGCTAAGGTCATTCTAGGCGAGTTAATGGGGTCGAATCCCATATTTCACCAGTTTTGTTAGTTTGTTTATTATTGTTTAACATCCTATCAACAGCTAAGGTAATTCTAGGCCAGATTAATGAGGTCGAATCCCATATTTCACCTGTTGTGTTTGTTTGTTTATTGGTGTTTAACGCCCTATCAACAGCTAAGGTCATTCTAGGCCCGGTTAATGAGGTCGAATCCCATGTTTCACCTGTTGTGTTTGTTTGTTTATTGGTGTTTAACACCCAATCAACAGCTAAGGTCATTCTAGGCCGGGTTAATGAGGTCGAATCCCATGTTTCACCTGTTGTGTTTGTTTGTTTATTGGTGTTTAACACCCTATCAACAGCTAAGGTCGTTCTAGGCCGGGTTAATGAGACCGAATCCCATGTTTCACCTGTTGTGTTTGTTTGTTTATTGGTGTTTAACACCCTATCAACAGCTAAGGTCATTCTAGGCCGGGTTAATGAGATCGAATCCCATGTTTCACCTGTTGTGTTTGCTTGTTTATTGGTGTTTAACGCCCTATCAACAGCTAAGGTAATTCTAGGCCGAGTTAATGATCGATCATTGTCAATCCCATCAAGGTCACCTAGCAATGTGTTTGTTTGTTTATTGGTGTTTAACACCCTATCAACAGCTAAGGTCATTCTAGGCCGGGTTAATGAGGTCGAATCCCATGTTTCACCTGTTGTGTTTGTTTGTTTATTGGTGTTTAACACCCTATCAACAAATAAGGTCATTCTAGGCCGGCATTAATGAGGTTCGAATAACCATAAGATTTCACCGGCCAGTGTATGTTTCGTTTGTTTTATTGGTGTTTAACGCCCTATCAACAGCTAAGGTCATTCTAGGTTCCGAGGTTAACATGTTTAGGTCGAATCCCATGATTTTTCACCTGTTATAGTAAAAAAATGTGAATTTGTTTATTGGTATTTGTTTATTTACGCCCTATCAACAAATAAGGTCATTCTAGGCCGGGTTAATGAGGTCGAATCCCATGTTTCACCTGTTGTGTTTGTTTGTTTATTGGTGTTTAACACCCTATCAACAGCTAAGGTCATCATTTTAATGCCGGTTAATGAGGATCGAATCCCATAAGTTTCACCTGATTGTGTGTGTTTGTTTGTTTAATGGTGTTTAACACCCTATCAACAGCGAAGGTCATTCTAGGCCGGGTTAATGAGATCGAATCCCATGTTTCACCTGTTGTGTTTGTTTGTTTATTGGTATTTAACGCCCTATCAACAAATAGGGTCATTCTAGGCCGGGTTAATGAGGTCGAATCCCATGTTTCACCTGTTGTGTTTGTTTGTTTATTGGTGCTTAACGCCCTATCAACAAATAAGGTCATTCTAGGCCGGGTTAATGAGATCGAATCCCATGTTTCACCTGTTGTGTTTGCTTGTTTATTGGTGATTAACGCCCTATCAACAGCTAAGGTAATTCTAGTTGAGTTAATGTGATCAGAATCCCAAGTTTAACACCTAGTTGTATGTCGTTTAGTTTTATTATTGTGTTTAATAAACACCCTATCAAACAGCTAAGGTAATTCTAGGCCGGGTTAATGAGGTCGAATCCCATGTTTCACCTGTTGTGTTTTGTTTGAATAGGTTGTTTAACTGCAACTATACATAAGTAACCCATCTCAACGGGTAAATGAAGGTCGATCAAGGGTCACTGAGGTCCGTGTTTATATTGGAGGTATTTAACCTAATCCATTTAAGATCAATCCCAGGTTTTCACCCGAGGATCGAAATTGTATGTATCATCACTGTTGTGATGTTTGTTTATTGGTGAATAACGCCCAATCAACCAAATAGTCAATTCCCATAGTTGTGTTTGTTTGTTATTGGACGATCAAATGTAATCCCTGGAGGTCGTCCCATACCTGTGTGATTTAACTACCCAACACTAAGGTATTCTAAGCCGGGTTATGATCGAATCCCATGTTTACCTGTTGTGTTTGTTTGTTTCTAATGGTGGGTATTACAATTTCTAAACTCAACCCGGCGAAGGTCATTCATAGGCCGGTTAATGAGATCGCAATTCCCAGGTCGAAATTTCACCACCTGTTGTGTTTTGTTTGTTTATTGGAGTTTAACACCCTATCAACAGCTAAGGGTCATTCTAGGCCGGGTTAATGAGGTCGAATCCCATTGTTTCACCCTGTTGTGTGTTGTTGTTTAATGGTGTTGTTAACGAACCCTTATCAACAGCGAAGGTCATTCTAGCCGTAATGAGATCGAAATCCCATGTTTCACCTGTTGTGTTTGTTTGTTTATTGGTGTTTAACGCCCCTATCAACTAAGGTAGGTCATTCTAGGCCGGGTAATGAGGTCGGGAATCCCATGTTTCACCTGATTGTGTTTGTTTGTTTGTTTATTGTGTTTACACCCTATCAACAATTGGAAGGTCATTCTAGCCGGGTTAATGAGTCGAATCCCATGTTTTCATTTCACCTTTTTTGGTTTTTGGTTTGTTTGTTTGTTTAATAAGCCCTATCACCGTAAGGGTCTCCTAAGGCCGGGTTATGAGGTCGAATCCCATGTATTCAACCGTTTGTTTTGTTTGTTTTTTATTGGTTGCTTAAAACGCCCTATCAAACAAATAAGTTTCATTCTAGGCCGGGTTAATGAGGTCGAAATCCCGATGTTTCACCTGTTTGTGTTTGTTTGTTTTTATTGTGTTTTAACGCCCTATCTAAGGTTCAGGCTTAAGGTCCAATTCTAGCCCGAGGTTAATGAGTTCCGAATCCCATGTTTCATCCTAATGTTTCCCCTGTTTGTGTTTAGTTTGTTTTATTGGTGTTTAAACACCCTAGGAAAATCAACAGCGAATCCCAGGTATCTAGGCGGGTTATTCCAAGAGATCGAATCCCATGTTTCCACCTGTTGTGTGTGTTTGTTTATTTGGTTTTTATTTAACACCCTATCTAAAATAGGGTCATTTTCCAGGCGGGTTAAATGAGGTCGAATCCCCAGTTTCACCTGTTGTGTTTGTTTGTTTATTGGTGCTTAAACGCCCATCACTAATCAATTCAAATGGGTTAACAGTCATCTAGGCCGGGTTAATGAGGAATCGAATCCCATGTTTACACCTGTGTTTGCTTGTTTAATTGTGTTTTAAAAAAACGCCCCCTATCAACAGCCAAATGTAATTCAAAAAAGGCCGAGTAAATGAGGAATCAATCCCCATGTTTCACCTGTTGTGTTATTTTGTTTTAATTGGTGGTTTAACATCAAACACTAAGGTTAATTCTAGGGCCGGGTTAATGAGGTCGAAATCCCCTGTTTCACCTGTTGTTTGGTTTGTTTATTGGAATTTAACAGCCCTATCAAACAAATAAGTTTCATTCTAAGGCCGGGTTGTGAGGTCCGAAATTCCCATTTATGGTGTTTGTTTGTTTTTTTAAAGTTTGTTTAACCGGGTGTTTTTATCGCCCAAATCAACAAAGTAAGGTTTCATCGAGGCCGAGTTAATGAGATCGAATCCCATGTTTCACCTGCTGTGGTTTAGTTTGTTTATTGGTGTTTAACGAAAACCGCCCTATCAACAGCTAAGGTCATTCTAGGGCCGGGTTATGAGGTCGATCCCATGTTTCACTGTAGTGTTTGTTGTTTATTGGTGTTTGAACGCCCTAATCAACAAATCTAAGGTCATTCTAGGGGGGGCCGGGTAAATGAGGTCGAATCCCATTTACACCTGTTGTGTTTGGTTTGTTTTAATTGTGTTTTTAACATTCCTAAGGCGGGTTTCTATGAGGGAAAAGGAATCGGAATTCTAGGCCGGTTAATGAGATCGACCCATGTTTTCAGCCCTGTTGTGTTTGTTTGATTTTTGTGTTTAAAAAAACGCCCAATCAACAAATTTAATAGGAAATTCTAGGCCGGGTTATGAGGGTCGAATCCCCATGTTTCACCTGTTTTGTTTTTTTGTTTGAAATTGGTGTTTAACGCCCTATCAACAAAATAAGGTCATTCTAGGCCGGGTTAATGAGGTCGAATCCCCTGTTTCACCTGTGTGTTTTGTTTGTTTATTGGTGTTTTAAAACGCCCTATCAACAAATAAAGGTCATTCTAGGCCTGGGTTTAATGAGGGTTCGAATCCCATGTAACAACCTGTTTGTTTGTTCTGTTTAATGGTGTTTAAAGCCCTATCAACAGTAGGTTTCATTCTAGGACGGGTTAAATAAATCGAAGGTCCCCATGTTTCACCGTTGTGTTTGTTTGTTTATTGGTGTTTAACGCCCTATCAACAAATAAGGTCATTCTAAGGGCCGGGTTAATGTCGAATCCCATTGTTACAACCTGTTTTTTTTTGTTTGTTTGTTTGGTTTTATTGGTTTTTAGCTATCAACAAAAAAGGCATTTCTAGGCCGGGTTAATGAGTCGAATCCCATCACACCTGTTTGTGTTTTGTTTGTTTTATTGGTGGTTTAAACGCCCTATCAACAAATAAGGTCATTATAGGGGCCTGGGTTAATGAGATTTCGAATCCCCAATGTCCAATCTGTTGTGGTTGATTGTTTATTTTGGTTTGTTTAACGCCCTAATCAACAGCCTTAAGGACGGAATCCCAATTCATAGGCCGAGTTAATGGAGATCGAATCCCATGTTTCATCACCTGTTGTGTTAGTTTGTTTATTGGTGTTTAAAAAACACCCATCACCAGCTAAAGGTCATTCAGGGCCGGGTAATGAGGTCGAATCCCTACACCGGGTTTTTGTTTTTTGTTTGTTTAAATTGTTGTTTAAACGCCCTACAATAGCTAAGGTCGATTCTAGCCGGGTTATGAGGCAATAACCCAGTTTTCACCTGTTGTGTTTGTTTGTTTATTTTTTGGTGTTTAACACCCTATCAACAAATAAGGTCATTCTAGGCCGGGTTAATGAGTCGAATCCCATGTTTCACCTGTTGTGTTGTTTAGGTTTAATTTGGTGTTTAACGCCCCTATCAACACTAAGGTCATTTCTAGGAACCGGGTTTATGAGTCGAATCCATGGTTTCAACCCATGTTTTGTTTGTTTGATTTTCTTTAATTGGTGTTTAACTCCAATATCAACATTTTTTCTTCTATTAGTAATTCAATAGGCGGGTTTACCTGAGTCGAAATCCCATGTTTCACCCTGTTGTGTTTGGTTTTTTATGGTGTTTTAACGCCCATCCCACAAGAAATAAGGGTCATTCCTAGGCCGGGTTTAATGAGGTCGAACCCCATGTTTTTCACCTGTTTGTTTGTTTGTTTTATTGGTGTACACCCAATCAAACACCCTAAGGTCATCAGCCGGTTAATGAGGTCGAAATCCCAGGTTTTTCACCTGTTGTGTTTTGTGTTTGTTTTTTAATTGGTGTTTAACTCCCCTATCAAACAAGGCCGGGTCATTCTAAGCCTGGTTTATGGAGGTCGAATCCCATGTTTCACCTGTTGTGTTTGTTTGATTATTGGTGTTTAACGCCCATCAAACAAATAAGGTCATTCTAAGGGCCGGGTTAATGAGGTCGAATCCCCAAGGTTTTCACCTGTTTTGTGTTTTGAATTGTTTTATTGGTGTTTTAACGCCCACAACAGCTAAGGTCATTCAGCCGAATTAAATGTCGAATCCCATCAGGCTGTTTTTGTTTGTTGTTTATTGGTGTTTAACCCTATCAACAAATAAGGTCATCGAGGCCGGGTAAAATGAGGCGAATCCCAATGTTTCACCTGTTGTGTTTTTTGTTTGTTTGTTTTATGGTGTTTAAACATGTCCAACAAAGCCCAAGGGTCATTCTAGGCCGGGTTAAAATGAGATCGAAATCCCCTGTTTTTCACCTTTGTTGTGTTTGTTTTTTATTTGGTGTTTTCAACGCCCTATCAACAAATAAGGGTCAAAATAGGCCGGGTTAATGGGGTCGAACCCATGTTTCAGTCCGGTGTTTGTTTGTTTATTGGTGCTTAAACGCCCTATCAACATAAGGTCATTCTAGAGGGTTAATGAGATCGAATCCCATGTTTCACATGTTTTTTGTTGTTTTTTTTATTGCTTGTTTATTGGTGTTTAACGCCCTATCAACAGCTAAGGTAATTCTAGGCCGAGGTTAAATGAGAATCGAATCCCATGTTTCACCTGTTGTGTTTTAAGTTTGTTTATTGGTGTTTTAAAAATCACCTATCAACAGCTAAGGTAATTCTAGGCCCGGGTTAATGAGGTCGAATCCCATGTTTCACCTGTTGTGTTTGTTTGTTTATTTGGTGTTTTAAACACCCTATTCAACAAATAATTCCATTCTAAGGTTCCGTTAATGAAGGTCCGAATCCCATGTCACCCTTTGTTTGTTTGTTTGTTTATTGGTGTTTAACACCCCTCCTATCAACAAATAAGGTCATTCTAGGGCCCGGGTGAATGAGATCGAATCCATGTTTCACCTGTTGTGTTTGTTTGTTTATTGGTGTTTAACGCCCTATCAACAAATAATTGTTCATTCTAGGCCGGTTAATGAGAATCGAATCCCATGTTTCACCTGCCTTTGGGTTTGTTGTTTATTGTGATTTAAACGCCCTATCAACAGCTAAGGTCATTCTAGGCCCGAAGTTAATGGGAATGATCCCATGTTTCCCACACCTGCTTGTTTTAGTTGTTTGATTTGGTTGGTTTAACACCCTATCAACAGCTAAGGTCATTCTAGCGGGTTAAATGAGGTCAATCCCATGTTTCACCTGTTGTGGTTTATGTTTGTTTATTGGTGTTTAAACACCCCTATCAACAAATTAAGGTCAAATTCATAGCCGGGTTTAATGAGGTCGAATAACCATGTTTCAACCAGTTTGTTTGTTGTTTATTGTGTTTTTTTTAACGCCCTATCAACAGCTAAGGTAATTCAGGGCCGGGTTTTACTGAGGTCGAATCCCATGTTTCACCTGTTGTGTTTTTGTTTAATTTTGGGTATTTGTGTTTAAACGCCCCATCAACAAATAAGGTCAAACTAGGCCGGGTTAATGAGGTCGATCCCATGTTTTCAACCTGTTGTGTTTGTTAGTTTTATTGGTGTTTTAACGCCCTATCAACAAATTTAAGGTCATTCTAGTTTCCGGGTTAATGAGTCGATAAACCCATGTTGTCAATCCCATGTTTTCCAGTTGTGTTTGTTTGTTTATTTTGGTGTTTAACGCCCACTATCAAACAGATAGGTCATTCTAAGGCCGGTTACTGAGATCGAATCCCATGTTCACCTGTTTGTGTTTGTTTGTTTATTGGTGTTTACGCCCTATCAATAAATAAGGTCATTCTAGGCCGGTTAAATGAACGAATCCCATGTTTTCACCTGTTGTGTTTGATTTCTTTATTGGTGTTTTAACGCCCTATCAACAAGCTAAAGGTATTTCTAGGCCGATTCCCTTAATGAGAATCGGAATAACCCATGTTTTCCACCTGCTGTGTTAGTTTGTTTTAAATGGGTTTAACCACCCTATCAACATCAAAGGTCCATTCTAGGCCGGGTTAACCTAGGTCGAATCCCTGTTTTCATCCTGTTGTGTGTGTTTTTGTTTAAATGGTGTTTAACACCCTTAATCAACTGCGAAAGGCAGGCTAAGGCCGGTGAATGAGATCGAATCCCATGTTTCACCTGTTGTGTTTTGTTGTTTATTGGGTTTAAACGCCCTCAACAAATTTACGGGTCATCTAGGCCGGGTTATGAGGTCGAATCCCATGTTTTCACCTGTTTTTTAGTGTTTGTTTGTTAAATGGTGCTTACGCCTAGCACAAATAAGTCATTCAGCCGGGTTTAATGAATCGAATCCCATGTTTTCACCTGTTGTTTGTTAGCTTGTTTATTGGTGTTTAAACCCGCCCTATCAACAGCTAAGGTAATTCAGGGCCGAGTAAAGAGATCGAATCCCTGTTTCACCTGTTGAGTTAGTTTGTTTATTGGGTTGTTTTAACACCCTAATCAACAGCTAAGGTAAATTCTAGGCCGGGGTTAATGAGGTCGAATCCCACCCACCTTGTTGTTTGTTTGTTTATTGGTATTTACAACAAATATCAACAAAATAAGGTCATTCCCATATGACGGGTTAAATGAGGTCGAATCCCATGTTTCACCTGTTGTGTTTATTTTTGTTTTATTTGTGTTTAAACGCCCTAACAACAAATAAGGTCATTTCTAGGTAAGGTTAATGAGATCGAATCCCATATCTGTTGTTAAGTTTGTTTATTGGTGTTTAAAAACAAACCCTAATCAACAAATAAGGTCTTCTAGGCCGGGTTAAATGAATCGAATCCCATGTTTCACTGTTGTTTGGTTTATTTGTTTGTTTATTGTGTTTTAACTCCCTAACTCAACTTAAGTTCAATCTAGGCCTGTTTAATGAGTCGAATATCCATGATTTCACCTGTTGTGTTTGTTTGTTTATTGTGTTTAACGCCCTATCAACAGCTAAGGTCATTCTAGGCCGGGTTTCCTGGGAGGGTCGAATCCCATGTTTTCACCCTTGTGTTTTGTTTGTTTAATTGGTGTTTAAACGGCCCCTATCAACAAATAAGGTCATTCTAGCCGGGTTTAATGAGGTCCGAATCCCATGTTTCAACCTTGTTTGTTTGTTTTTTGGTTTTATTGGTGTTTAAACGCCCTATCAACAAAGAAGGTCATTTTCAACCAAATAGGTCAATTCTAGGGCGGGTTATTGGAGATCAAGTAATAACCCATTGTTTCTCCTGTTGTGTTTGTTTGTTTAGGTTTGTTTAACGCCCTATCAACAAATAAGGTAATTCTAGGGCCGTTTAATGAGGTCGAATCCCATGTTTCACCTGTTGTGTTTTGTTTGTTTATTGGTGTTTAAAACGCCCTAAATCAACAAATAAGGTCATTCTAGCCGGGTTAATGAGTCGAATCCCATGATTCACCTGTTTGTGTTTTGTTTTTGTTTATTGGGTGTTTAAACGCCCATATCAACAGCTAAGGTCCCATTCTAGGCCCGAGTTAATTGAGATCGAATCCCATGTTTCACCTGTTTTGTTTTGTTGTTTTATTGGTTGTTTTTAAAAACACCTATCAACAAATAAGGTTCAATTCTAGCCGGGTTGATTGATCGAATCCCAATGTTTACACCTGTGTGTTTGTTTTGTTTAATTGGTGTTTACGCCCTATCAACAAGGCTAAGGTTAATTCTAGCAGGGTTAATGAGGTTTCGATCATTGTTTCACCTGTTGTGTTTGTTTGTTTATTGGTGTTTGAAACAACCCTATCAAACAAATAAGGTCATTCTAGGCCGGGTTAATGGAGGTCGAATCCCATGTTTTCACTGTTGTGTTTTTGATTGTTTATGGTGTTTTTAACACCCTATCAACATAAAGGTTCATTCTAGGCCGTAATGAATCGAATCCCATGTTTCACCTTGTGTTTGTTTGTTTATATTGGTTTTAAACGCCCTATCAAACAGCTAAGGTCTTTCTAGGCCGGTACTGAGGTTCGAATCCCATTTTTTCACCTGGTTGTGTTTTTTTGTTTATTGGTTTGTTTTAACAACGCCCTAATCCCAACAAATAAGTTTCACCCTCTTAAGATTTCGGGTATTAAGAAGGTCTGAACCCATTTGTTTCACCTGTTTTTTATTAGGTGTTTAATTGGTTTGCTTACGCCCTAATCACCAAATAAGGTCAATCTAGTTGCGGGTTAATGGAAAGAACGAATCCCATGTTTTTCACCAGGTGTGTTTGCTTGGTTTATTGGTGTTTTAACCGGGCCCTTAATCAACAAGCCTAAGGTATTCTAGCCGAAGTAATGATATTTCGATCCATGAATTTCACCATTTTGTTTTGTTTATTGTTTATTGGTTTGTTTAACACCCTTAATCAACAGGCTAAGTAATCCTAGTTACGGGTAAATGAATGGTCGGAATCCCATGGTTTCAACACCTGTTGGTTGTTTGTGTTTGTTTAAAGTATTAACACCCTATCAACAAATAAGGTCATTCTAGGCCGGGTTAATGGAGTCGAATTCATGTTTTCACCTGGTTTGGTTTGTTTGTTTAATTGGTTGTTTAAACCGCCCTTATCAACAAATAATTGTCAATTCCCTAGGCCTGTTAATGGAAGATTCGAATCCCATGTTTAATCACCTGTGTTTGTTTGTTTAATTTGTTTGTTTACCGGCCCTTAATCAAACAAATAAGGTCATTATTAAGCCGGGTATTGAAGTCGAATCCTCATGTTTCACAAACCTGTTGGTTGTTTGTTTGTTTTATTGTTTGTTTCACACCCTATCAAACAGCTAAGGAATCATTCTAGGCCCGGGTTTTAATGTTTTTTAGGTCGAATCCCATGTTTCATTCAACCTGTTTATCTTTGTGTTTGTTTATGGTGTTTTTAAACCCCTAATCAACTCGAAAGGTCATTCTAAAGGCGGGTTAATGAGAAATCGAATTTTACCCAATGTTTCACCTGGTTTGGGTTTGTTTGTTTATTGTGTTTTAAACGCCCTATCAACAAATAAGGTCATTCTAGGCCGGGTTAATTTGAGGGATCGAATCCCATGTTTCACCTGTGTATTGTTTGTTTATTGGTGCTTAAACGCCCTATCAACAAATAATGGGTCGAATTTCCCTAGGGCGTTTTTAATTGCCCAAGGTTTCGAATTCATGTTTCTCACCTGGTGGTTGGTTTGTTTTGTTTATTGGTGGCTTACCGGGTTCTAACAAGCATTAAGTCATTCTTAGCCGGGTTAATGAGCAGCGAATCCATGTTTTCACCGGTTGTGTGCTTGTTTATTGGTGTTTTTAACCTCACCGGGTTTAAATCAAACCCATCTAAGGTAATCTAAAGCCGGGAGTTTAATGAGAACGGAATCCCAATGGGTCACCCTGTTTGGTGTTAGTTGTTTATTGGTTGTTTAACACCCTATCAACAGGCTTTTAAGTAATTCTAGGCCGGGTAATGAGGTCGAATCCCATGTTTCACCTGTTGTGTTATTTGTTTTTGTTTTATTGGTATTTAACACCTTAAATCACAAATCAGGTCATCTATCTAGGCCGGGTTAATGATTTCGATCCCATGTTTCACCTGGTAAGTTTGTTTGTTTATATTGGTGTTTTAAAACGCCTAGGTCATCAAATTAAGGTCATTCTAGGCGGTGTTAATGAGCCTTCATCGGAATCCCATGTTTCACCTGTTGTGTTTTGAATTTCATTATGGGTGTTTAATACGCCCATATCACAGCTAAGGTCATTCTAGCGAGGGTTTATGAGATCGAATCCCATATTTCACCTGCTGTGTTAGTTTGTTTATTGGTGTTTAACACCCTATCACAGCTAAGGTCATTCTAGGCGGGTTAATGAAGTCGAATCCCATTTTGTTTCACCTGTTGTTTGTGTTTGGGTTTTTTTGTTTAATGGTGTTTTAACACCCTATCAACAGCGAAAAGGTCATCTAGGCGGGGTTTTTTATGAGATCGAATCCCATGTTTCACCTGTTGTGTTTGTTTGTTTTTTTGGTATTGTGGTTTAACGCCTTATCAATCACGAGTAGGGTCATACTAGGCCGGGTTAAAATGAAAGGTTTTCGAATCCCCATGTTTCACCCTGTTGTGTTTTGTTTGCGGTTTATGGTGCTTAACGCCCTAATTCAACAAATAGGTCATTCTTAAGGCCCGGCCGGGTTAATGAGATCGAAATTCCCATGTTTTCACTGGGTGTTTGCTTGTTTATTGGTGTTTTTAACGCCCATATCAAACAGCTAAGGGTAATTTCTAAGGCGAGTTTATGATCGATCGAAATCCCATGTTTTCACTGTTTTGTGTAAGATTTGTTTATTGTGTTTAACATCCCTATCAACAGCTATGGTAATTCTAGGCGGGTTAATGAAGGTCGAATTCCCATGTTTTCACTGTTTGTGTTTGTTTGTTTATTGGGGGTGATTTAACACAACCCAAAGCTCAACAATAAGGGTCATTCTAGGGGCGGGTAATGAGTCG
The DNA here is from genome assembly GCA_029237695.1 of Conchocele bisecta. NCBI lineage: Eukaryota > Metazoa > Mollusca > Bivalvia > Lucinida > Thyasiridae > Conchocele > Conchocele bisecta. Next base: position 12,639,718 of record CM055270.1, on the reverse strand, counting down.
AATCCCATGCACCTGTGTGTTGATGTTTTATTGTTTGTTTAAAGGCCCAATCAACAACCTATTAAGGTCATTCTAGCCGGGTTTATTTGGAAGAATCGATTCCCATAAAGTCACCTGTTTGTTGTTCGTTTGGTTTAAATGGTTTTTAACGCCCCAATCAACAAAAAAGTCCAATTATAGGGCCGGGTAATGAGATCGAAGGTCCCATGTAACATCTCACCTGTTTGTGATTGATTCTTTTATTGGTGTTTTTAACGCCCTATCAACAGCCTAAGGTCATTCTAGGCCGAGTTAATGAGATTCGAATCCCATGTTTCACATTCTGTGTTACTTTGTATTGGTTTTTTGGGGTTTAACACACCCTATCAACACTAAGGTCATTAACTAGCCGGGAAGGTTATGAAGGTCGAATCCCATGTTTCACCTGTTTGTTTGTTTGTTTATTTGTGTTTTAAAAAAACAACCCTACTTCAACCAATAAAGTCCATCCTAGGCCCCCGGGTTATGATTTTTTTTTTGATCGAATAACCCATGTTTCACCACCAGTTGGTTTGCCCTTTGTCTAGGTTGTTTAACCCGCCCTTTTTTTAGTCACCCAGCTAAAGCGGTTGCGGTCCCAGATGTTGTTTTTGTTCACCCTTATTTGGTCTTTGGGGGTTAGGTTTTGTTTAGGGGTTTCACCGGTTGGTGTTTAAAGGCCTATCAACAAATTAAGGTCATTCTAAGGGGCGGGTTAATGAGTTGAAATATTGTTTAACCGTTGTGTTTGTTTTTTAATTGGTGTTTAAAGCCCTATCAACAGCTAAGGTCATTCTAGGCCAGGGTTAATGTGGATCGAAATCAGTTTTTCAACCTGTTGGTGTTTGTTTGTTATTGGTGTTTTAACCCGACCCTATCAACAAATAAGTTTCATTCCTAGGCCGGGTAATGAGGTCGAATCCCAAGTTTCACCTGTTTTGTTTGTTTTGTTTTTTTATTGGTGCTTAACGCCCTATCAAACAAATAAGGTCATTCTAGGCCGGGTTAATGATCGAATCATGTTTCAACCTGTTGGGTTTGGTTGCCCTTGTTTTATGGTTGTTTAACCCCTATCAAACAGCAAGTAATTCTAGCCGATTTAAATGAGATCGAATCCCATTTTTCACCTGTTTGATTGGTAGTTTAATTTTTGGTGTTTAACAACCCTATCATCAGCCCTAAAGGGAATTCTAGGCCGGGTTAATGAGGTTCGAATCCCAATGTTTCACCTTGTGTGTTTGTTTGTTTATTGGTATTTAACCACCCTATCAAACAAATTAAGTCATTCGACCGGGTTAAGAGGTCGATCCCATGTTTTCCACATGTTGTGTTTGTTTGTTTTTATTGGGTGTTTTAAACGCCCAAATCCCATCAACAAATAAGATTTCATTCCAGGCCGGGTTAATGAGATCGAATCCCATGTTTCACCTGTGTTTGTTTGTTTATTATTTTGGTGTTTAACGCCCTACCCAAACAAATAAGTCAATTTAGGCGGGGTTAATGAGTTCGAATCCCTGTTTCACCTGTGTTTTGAATTTCTATTGGTGTTTAAACGGGTATCAACAAATTAAGGTCCATTTCTAGGTAATGAGATCGAATCCCATGTTTCACCTGTTGTGTTTGTTTGTTTATTGGTGGTTTAACCCCTTTATCACCCATAAGGTCATTCTAGGCCGGGATAATGGAAGGTCGATTCCCATGTTTCACCGGTTGGTGTTTGTTTGGTTATTGGTGTTTCAAACCCTATCAAAACTAAAGGGTTCAATTCTAGGCCGGGTTAGGAGGTCGAATCCCATGTTTCACCGTGTTGTGTTTTATTGTTTAACGCCCTATTTCAACAGCTTAAGGTCAATTTTAGCCGGGTTTAACTGAGGTCCCGAATAATCAACAATCAACCTTTTGGTTGTTTTTGTTTTTGTTTATTGGTGTTTAACAAAACCAACCCTATTTAAAAAGTCATTCTAGGCGGGTTAATGAGTTTCGATACATGTTTCAACCATGTTTGTTTTTTGGTTTGGGGTTTAACGCCCTATAAACTGCTAAGGTCATTCCTAGGCCGGGTTACTGACGAATCCCATGTTTAACCTGTTTTGTTTGTTTGTTTTATTGGTGTTTTAACGCCCTATCAACAAATAAGGTCATTCTTTTAGGCCGGGTTAATGAGGTCCGGAATTCCCCATGTTTCACCTGTTTGTTTTGTTTTGTTTATGGTGCTTAACGCCCTAATCAAAAAATAAATAAGGCATTTCTAAGGCCGGGGTTTAATGAAGATTCGAAATCCCAAGTTTCACCTGTTTGTTTGCTTGTTTTATGTTTGTTTACGCCCTTATCAACAGCTTTAGGTTAATTTAGGCCGAGTTAATGAGATTTCAAATCCCCATGTTTCCCACCTGTTGTAGTTTGTTTATTGGTGTTTTAAACAACCCTATCAACGAAAAAAACTAAGGTAATTTCTAGGCCGGGTTAATGAGGTCGAAATCCCATGGTTTCCAGTTGTGGTTTGTTTGTTTATTGGTTAATTTAAACAACCTATCAAGACAAAATTAAGGTCATTCTAGCCGGGTTAATGATTTCCGAATCCCCATGTTTCACCTGTTGTGTTTGGTTTTGTTTATTGGTTTTAACGGCCCTATCAACAAAATAAGTCTTCAGCCGGGTTAATGAGATTTCGAAATTTCCCAGTTTCACCTGGTGTTTGTTTGTTTTTTATTGGGTTTAACGCCCATCCCAACAAAATAAGGTCATTATAGGCGGGTAATGAAGAATCGAAATCCCAATGGTTTCACACCTGTTGTGTTTGTTTCTTTATTGGTTGTTTAAAACCGGGCCCTTAACAAACTAAGTCATTCTAGGAGGGTTTAATGAGGTTCGAATCCCATGTTTCACCTGCTTGTTTAGGGTTTGTTTTAATTGGTGTTTAACCACCCTATTTTCAACAGCTTAAGTCAATTTCTAGCCGGGTTAATGAAGGTTTCGAATTTCCCATTGGTCACTGTTGTGTTTGTTTTGATTTAATTGGTGTTTTAACACCCTATCAACAATTAACTTTCTAGGCCGGGTAATGGAATCGACCCAAATCATCAACCTGTTTTGTGTTTTGTTTGTTTATTGGTGTTAACGGGCCTTATCAAACAAATAAGTCATTCTTGGCCGGGTAATGAGGTTTTCGAATCCCATGTTTCACCTGTTTGGGGTGTTTTGTTTGTTTATTGGTGCTTATCCCTATCAACAAATAAGGTTCATTCTAGGCCCGGGTTAATGAGATTTCGAATTTCCCATGTTTCACCTTGGTTGTGTTTGCTTGGTTTAATTGGGTGGTTTTTAAAACGCCCTATCAACAGCTAAGGTAATTCTAGGCCGAGTTTAATGATTCGAATCCCATGTTTTCCACCTGTTGTGTTAGTTTGTTTATTGGTGTTTAACACCCTATCAACAAGTAAGGTAATTCAAGGCCGGGTAATGAGGTCAGAAAATCCATGTTTCACCTGTTGTGTTTGTTTATTGGTTTATTTAAACACCCTATCAACAAATTAAGTCATTTAGGCCTGTTAATTGATTTCGAAATCCCATGGTTTCACTGTTGTGTTTGTTTGTTTATTTGTGTTTAACAACCCTATAATAAGGTCATTCTAGGCCTTTGGGTTAATGAGGTCGAATCCCATGTTTCACCTAATTGTGTTTGTTTGTTTGATTCTTTATTGGTGTTTAACGCCCTTATCAAACAGCCCTAAGGTCAATTCTAAAGGCCGAGTTAATGGAGATCGAAATTCCCATGTTTCACCTGGCTGTGTTATTTGTTTAATTGATTTAACACCTAATCAACAGTAGGTCATTCTTGCCGGGTTAATGCCCGGTCGAATCCCATGTTTCACCTGTTGTTGTGTTTGTTTGTTTAATTGGTGTTTAAAACCCCTATCAAACAATTAAGGTCATTCAGGGCCCGGGTTAATGAGGTCGAATCCCAATGTTTCACCTGTTGTGTTTGTTTGTTTAATTGGTGTTTAACCCCTATCAACAGCTAAGGTAATTCAATAGGCCGAGTTAATGAGGATCGAATCCCATGTTTCCCATTTGTGATTTGTTTGTTAAATTGGGTGCTTAACCGCCCTATCAACAAATAAGGTTCATTTGCCTGTTAATGAGGATCAGAAAATTCCCATGGTACACCTGTTTGTGTTTGCTTGTTTAATTGGTGTTTAAACGCCCACCCATCAACAGCTAAAGGTAATTTCTAGGCCAGGTTAAATGAATCGAATCCCAATTTTCAACCTGGTGTGTTGTTTGTTTAATTGGTGTTTAACACCCTATCAACAGGCTAAGGTAATTCCTAGGCCCGGGTTAATGAGGTCGACCCTCCCATGTTTCACCTGTTGTGTTTGTTTGTTTATTGGTATTGGTTTTAACACCCTATCAACCAAATAAGGTCAATTCTAAGGCGGTAATGAGGTCGAATTCCCATGTTTACACCTTTGGTTGTTTGTTTTGTTTTTTAGGTTGTTTAACGGGCCCTTAATAAACAAATTAAGGTCATTTAGGCCCGGGTTAATGGAGATCGAATCCCATGTTTCACCTTGTGTTTTGTTTGTTTTGTTTACGTGGTAAGTTTAACGCCCGTATCAACTAAATAAGGTCATTATCTAGGCCGGGTTAATGAGTCGAATCATGAATCACCCTGTTTCACCTGTTGTGTTTGTTGTTTATTGGTGTTTAACGCCCTATCAACAGCTAAGGTCATTCTTATAGGCGTTAGGGTTAATTGTCGATCCCATGGTTTCATTCCATTGCTGTTTTCATGTTTGTTTGTTTATTGGTGTTTTACACCCTATCAAACAAATAAGGTTCATTCTAGGCCGGGTAATGAGGTCGAATCCCAATGTTTCACCTTTGCCGTTTTATTTAAATGAAGGTTCGAATTGTGTTTCCCATTTTTGGTTTTGTTTAACACATATCAACAGGCTAAGGTCAAATTTTTTTTCTAGGCCGGGGGTTAATGAGGTCCGAATCCCATTTTTCACCTGTTCCTGTTTGGGTTTTGTTTATGGTGTTTTTTTCAATTCACCCTTTTTTTTTTATAGGTCGAATCATGGGGTTTCCTTGCGAGGTCATTCTAGGCCGTTAATGAGATCGAATCCCATGTTTCACCTTGTGTTTGTTTTGTTTATTGGTGTTTAAACGCCCAATCAACAAATAAGGGCTTTAAGGCCCGGGGTTAATGAGGTCGAATCCCATGTTTCACCTGTTTGTTTGTTTTGTTTATTGGTGTTTAACACCCAATCAACCAAGCCCTAGGTCAATTCAAATGGCCAGGGTGTTATTGAGGTCGAATCCCATGTTTTCAACCGTTCTGTTTGGGTTTGTTTATTGGTGTTTTAAACACCCTATCAACAAGAAGGTCATTCTAGGGCCGGGTTTAATGTTAGGTCGAAATCCTGTTTCAACCTGTTGTGTTTGTTTGTTTATTGGTGTTTAAAACTTAAGCCCTATCAACAATAAGGGTCATTCTAGGCCGGGTAATGAGGTCGAATCCATGTTTCACCTGTTGTGTTTGTTTGTTTATTGGTGCTTAACGCCCTATCAACAAATAAGGTCATTCTAGGTCGGGTTAATGAGATCGAATCCATGTTTTCACCTGTTGTGTTTTGCTTTTGTTTATTGGTGTTTTAAAACGCCCTATCAACAGCTAAGGTAATTCTAGCCGAGTTAATGAGATCGAATCCCATGTTTTCACCGTTGTGTTGTTTGTTTATTTGGTGTAACCCAACCCGTACAACAGTAAGGAATTCAGGCCGGGGGTTAATTGAAGGGTCGAATCCCATGTTTCACCTGTTTGTGATGTTTTTTATTGGTTTTAAACACTATCAACAGCTAAGGTAATTCTAGGCCGGGTTAATGAGGTCGAATCCCATGTTTCACCTGTTGTGTTTGTTTGTTTATTGGTATTTAACACCCTATCAACAAATAAGGTCATTCTAGGCCGGGTTAATGAGATCGAATCCCATGTTTCACCTGTTGTGTTTGTTTGTTTATTGGTGTTTAACGCCCTATCAACAAATAAGGTCATTCTAGGCCGGGTTAATGAGATCGAATCCCATGTTTCACCTGTTGTGTTTGATTCTTTATTGGTGTTTAACGCCCTATCAACAGCTAAGGTCATTCTAGGCCGAGTTAATGAGATCGAATCCCATGTTTCACCTGCTGTGTTAGTTTGTTTATTGGTGTTTAACACTCTATCAACAGCTAAGGTCATTCTAGGCCGGGTTAATGAGGTCGAATCCCATGTTTCACCTGTTGTGTGTGTTTGTTTAATGGTGTTTAACACCCTATCAACAGCGAAGGTCATTCTAGGCCGGGTTAATGAGATCGAATCCCATGTTTCACCTGTTGTGTTTGTTTGTTTATTGGTGTTTAACGCCCTATCAACAAATAGGGTCATTCTAGGCCGGGTTAATGAGGTCGAATCCCATGTTTCACCTGTTGTGTTTGTTTGTTTATTGGTGCTTAACGCCCTATCAACAAATAAGGTCATTCTAGGCCGGGTTAATGAGATCGAATCCCATGTTTCACCTGTTGTGTTTGCTTGTTTATTGGTGTTTAACGCCCTATCAACAGCTAAGGTAATTCTAGGCCGAGTTAATGAGATCGAATCCCATGTTTCACCTGTTGTGTTAGTTTGTTTATTGGTGTTTAACACCCTATCAACAGCTAAGGTAATTCTAGGCCGGGTTAATGAGGTCGAATCCCATGTTTCACCTGTTGTGTTTGTTTGTTTATTGGTATTTAACACCCTATCAACAAATAAGGTCATTCTAGGCCGGGTTAATGAGGTCGAATCCCATGTTTCACCTGTTGTGTTTGTTTGTTTATTGGTGTTTAACGCCCTATCAACAAATAAGGTCATTCTAGGCCGGGTTAATGAGATCGAGTCCCATGTTTCACCTGTTGTGTTTCGTTTGTTTATTGGTGTTTAACGCCCTATCAACAAATAAGGTCATTATAGGCCGGGTTAATGAGATCGAATCCCATGTTTCACCTGTTGTGTTTGATTCTTTATTGGTGTTTAACGCCCTATCAACAGCTAAGGTCATTCTAGGCCGAGTTAATGAGATCGAATCCCATGTTTCACCTGCTGTGTTAGTTTGTTTATTGGTGTTTAACACCCTATCAACAGCTAAGGTCATTCTAGGCCGGGTTAATGAGGTCGAATCCCATGTTTCACCTGTTGTGTTTGTTTGTTTATTGGTGTTTAACACCCTATCAACAATAAAGGTCATTCTAGGCCGGGTTAATGAGGTCGAATACCATGTTTCACCAGTTGTGTTTGTTTGTTTATTGGTGTTTAACGCCCTATCAACAGCTAAGGTCATTCTAGGCCGGGTTACTGAGGTCGAATCCCATGTTTCACCTGTTGTGTTTGTTTGTTTATTGGTGTTTAAACGCCCTATCAACAAATAAGGTAATTCTAGGCCGGGTTAATGAGGTCGAATCCCATGTTTCACCTGTTGTGTTTGTTTGTTTATTGGTGTTTAACACCCTATCAACAAATAAGGTCATTCTAGGCCGGGTTAATGAGGTCGAATCCCATGTTTCACCTGTTGTGTTTGTTTGTTTTTATTTGGTTGTTTAACACCCTATCAACAGCTAAGGTCTTTCAGGCCCGGGTTTAATTGAGGTCGAAATCCCAGGTTTTCACCTGTGTGTGTGTTTGTTTAGGTGTTTAACGATCCCTATCAACAGCAAGGTCATCTAGGCCGGGTAAATGAGGTCGAATTCCCATGTTTCACCTTGTTTGTTTGTTTGTTTATTGGTGTTTAACACCCTATCAAAAATAGGTCATTCTAGCCGGGTTAATAGGTCGATCCCATGTTTCCACCTGTTGTGTTTGGTTTGTTTATTGGTGCTTTAACGCCCTATCAAAAATAAGGTTCATTCTAGGGCCGGGTTAATGAGATCGAAATCCCATGTTTCCACCTGTTGTGTTTGCTTTTATTGGTGTTTAACGCCCTATAACAGCTAAGGTCATTCTAGGCCGAGTTAATGAGATCGAATCCCATGTTTCACCTGTTTGTGTTTTTAGTTTGTTTATTGGGGTGTTTAACCCCTATCAACGCTAGGTATCAAGGCCGGGTTAAATGAGGTCGAATCCCATGTTTCACCTGTTGTGTTTTGTTTGTTTATGTTTATTTTTTCAACCCTAATAAGGTCATTCTTTGCCGGGTTAATGAGGTCGATCCCAAGTTTTCACCTGTTGTGTTTGTTTGTTTATTGGTGTTTTAAAACGCCCTATCAACAAATAAGGTCATTCTAGGCCGGGTTAATGAGGATCGATCCCCATGTTTCACCTGTGGGTTTGTTTGTTTATTGGTTGTTTAAACGCCCTAAATCAACAAATTAAGGTCATTAGGGGGTTTAAATGTTTTAGGTCGAATCCCATTGTTTTAAACACCTGTTGTGTTTGTTTCTTTATTGGTGAATTAACGCCCTATCAACAAATAAGGTCATTCTAGCCAGTTAATGAGATCGAATCCCATGTTTCACCTGTTGTGTTAGTTTGTTTATTGGTGTTTAAACCCCCCCCCCCCCCTATCAACAGCTAAGGTATTCTTAGGCCAGGGTTAATGAAGGTCGAATCCCATGTTTCACCTGTTGTGTTGTTTGTTTTATTGGTGTTTAACACCCTATCAACAGATAAAGGTTCATTCTAGGCCGGGTTAATGAGGTCGAATCCCATGTTTCACCTGTTGTGTTTGTTTTGTTTATTGGTGTTTAAACCGCTAATATCAACAAATAGGTCATTCTAGCCGGGTTTAATTTGAGGATCGAGGTCCCATGTTTCACCTGTTGTGTTTTTTGTTTGTTTATGGTGTTTAACGCCCTTATCAATCACATAAGGTAACATTATAGGCGGGTTTAATGAGATCGAATCATCATGTTTCACTGTGTGTTTGAATTATTTTATTGGTGTTTTGTTTAGGGCGCCCTATCACAAATAAGGCAATTTAGGCCGGGTTAATGAGGTCGATTCCCATTTATGTTGTGTTTGTTTGTTTATTGGTGTTTAACGCCCTATCAACAGCTAAGGGTAATTCGAGGCCGGGATAAATGAATCGAAATCCCATGTTTCACCTGCTGTGTTAGTTTGTTTATTGGTGTTTAACACCCTATCAACAGCTAAGGTCATTCTAGGCCGGGTTAATGAGGTCGAATCCCATGTTTCACCTGTTGTGTTTGTTTGTTTATTGGTGTTTAACGCCCTATCAACAAATAAAGGTAATTCTAGTTCGAACGGGTTAATGAGGTCGAATAACATGTTTCACCTGGCCGGTTTGTGTGATTTGTTTATTGGTGTTTAACGCCCCTATCAACAAATAAGGTCTTAGGTTTTTCTAGGCGGGTTACTGAGGTCGAATCCAATGTTTCACCTGTTGGTGTGTTTGTTTATTGTGTTTAGCCCTTTATTCACTATCAACAAATAAAGGTCATTCTAGGCCGGGTTAATGAGGTCGAAAATCACATGTTTCACCTGTTGTTGTTTATTGTGAAAATTTATTGTGGATTAAGCTCCAAACGCCCTTCACAGGCCATTCTAAGGCCGGGTAAATGAGATCGAACAATTGGTTTCACAAGCTAGTATTCAAGGCCGGGTTTTAATGAGTCGAATTTTTCCCATTGTTTCACCTGTTGTGGGTTTATTTGTTTAATTGGTGTTTAACCCCCCATCAACAGCTAAGTAATTCTAGGCCGATTATGAGATCGAATCGCCATGTTTCACCTGTTTGTGTTTTGTTTGTTTATTGGTTTGTTTAAACGCCCTAATCAACAAATAAGGTGTTTTAACACCCAATCAACCAAGCTTAGGTAATTATCCAAGCCCGGGTTAATGAGGTCGAATCCCATGTTTTCACCTGTTTGTGGGTATGTTTTGTTTATTGTATTTTCTTAACAACCCTATCAACAAATAAAGGTCATTTCAAGGGCCGGGTTAATGAGGTCGAAACCCTCCGCCCCCAAATAAGTCACCTGTTGTGTTTTGTTTGTTATTGGTGCTTAAAACGCCCTATCAACAAATAAGGTCATTCTAGGTGGGCCGGGTTAATGAGATCGAATCCCATTTTTCACCCTGTTTTTGTTTTGCTTGTTTATTGGTGTTTTAACGCCTATCAACAGCTTAAAGTAAGGTAATTCTAGGCCGAGTTAATGAATCGATCCCATGTTTCACCCTGTTGTGTTAGTTTGTTTATTGGGTTTTAACAAACCCAACCAACAGCAAAGGTATTCTAGGCCGGGTTTAAATGAGGTCGAATCCCATTTTACCCTGTTGTGTTTGTTTGTTTATTGGATTATATTTAACAGGGCCCCTATCAACCAAATAAAGGTCATTCTAGGCCGGGTTATGATTTCGAATCCCATGTTTTTCACCTGTTGTGTTTTGTTTGTTTATTGGTTTTTTAACGCCCTAATTCAACAAATAAGGTCCCCATTCTAGGCCCGGGTTTAATGAGATCGAATCCCATGTTTTCACCTGTTGTGTTTTGATTCTTTAATTGGTGTTTTAACGCCCTATCAAACAGCTAAGGTCATTCTAGGCCGATTAATGAATCGAATCCCATGTTTCACCTGCTTGTTGTTTAGTTTTTTGTTTATTGGTGTTTTAAACACTCTATCAACAGCTAAGGTCATTCTAGGCCCGGGTTAATGATGTCGAAAATCCAGTGTTTCCACCGTGTTGTTGTTGTTTGTTTATGGTGTTTAACACCCTTCAACAAACGAAGGTCATTCTAGGCCGGGTTAATGAATCGAATCCCAGGTTTTCACCTGTTTGTGTTTGTTTGTTATTTGGTGTTTAACCCCCTATCAACAAATAGGGTCATTCTAGGCCCGGTTAATGAGGTCGAATCCCATGTTTTCACCTGTTGTGTTTGTTGTTTATGTGCTTAACGCCCTATCAACAATAAGGTCCATTCTAGGCCGGGTTAATGAGATCGATCCCATGTTTCAACCTGTTTGTGTTTGCTTGTTTAATTTGGTGTTTTAACGCCCTATCAACAGCTAAGGAATTTCTAGGGCCGATTAATGAATCGAATCCCATGTTTCCATCACCTGTTGTGTTTAGTTTTTGTTTATGGGTGGTTTTAAAACACCCATCAACAGCTAAGGTAATTCTTAGGCCGGGTTAATGATTCGAATCCCATGTTTCAACCTGTTTTTTTGTGTTTTATTGGAATTTAAACACCCTACCAAATCAAAAAGGGTCATTCTAGGCCGGGTTAATGAGGTCCCAATCCTGTTTCACCTGTTTGTGTTTTGTTTGTTTTAATTGGTTTTTAACGCCCTATCAACAAATAAGGTTCATTCTAGGGCCGGGTTTAATGAATCGAGTTCCCATGGTTTCACCCTGTTGTGTTCGTTTGTTTATTGGTGTTTAACGCCCTATCAACAAAAAGGTCCATTATAGGCCGGGTTAATGAGATCGAATCCCATGTTTCCACCTTTTGTTGGTTTTTTTTGATTCTTTATTGGTGGTTTAAAAAACGCCCTATCAACAAGCTTAAGGTCATTCTAGGCCGAGTTATGAGACGAATCCCATGTTTCACCTGCTGTGTTTAGTTTGTTAATTGGTGTTTTTTTAACACCCAATCAACAGCTAAGGGTTCATTCAAGGCCGGGTTAATGAGGTCGAAAATCCCATGTTTTCAACCTTTGTTGTTTGGTTTGTTTATTGGGTTTTAACACCCTATCAACAATAAAGGTCATTCTAGGCCGGGTTAATGAGGTCGAATAACCATGTTTTCCACCAGTTGTGTTTGTTTGTTTATTGGTTGTTAACCGCCCTAATCAACAGCTAAAGGTCATTCTAGGCCGGGTTACTGAAGGTCGAATCCCATGTTTTCCCTGTTTGTGTTTGTTTGTTTTATTGGTGTTTAAAAACGCCCTAATCAACAAATAAGGAATTCCTAACCGGGTTAATGAGGTCGAAACCCAATGTTTCACCTGTTGTGTTTGTTTGTTTTATTGGTGTTTTAACACCCTATCAACACCTAAGGTCAATTCTAGGCCGGGTTAAAGAGGTCGAATCCCATGTTTCACCTCCTGTGTTAGTTTGTTTTGGTGTTTAACACTCTACAACAGCTAAGGTCATTCTAAGGGCCGGGTTAATGAGGTCGAATCCCATGTTTCACCTTTGTTTGTGTGTTTGTTTAATGGTGTTTAACACCCTATCAACAGCGAAGGTCATTCTAGGCCGGGTTAATGAATCGAATCCCATTGTTTCACCTGTTGTGTTTTGTTTTGTTTATTTGGGTGTTTAAAACGCCCAATCCAAACAAATAGGGTCCAATTTCAAGGCCGGGTTAATGAGGTCGAATCCCATGTTTTCCACCTGTTGTGTTTTGTTTTGTTTTATTGGTGCTTAACGCCCTATCAACAAATTAAGGTCATTCTAGGCCGGGTTAATGGAGATCGAATCCCCCCATGTTTCAACCCTGTTGGGGTTTGCTTTTTATTGGTGTTTAAACGGCCCAATCAACACTAAGGTAACTCTAGGCCGAGTTTAATGAGATCGAATTCCCTTTTTCACCTGTTTGTTGTTATTGTTTATTGGTGTTTAACACCCTATCAACAGCTAAGGTTAATTCAGGCCGGGTTAATGAAGGTCGAATCCCAAGTTTTTCACCTGTTGTGTTTGTTTTGTTTAATTTGGTATTTAAAAACACCCTATCAACAAATAAGGTCATTCTAGGCCGGGTTAATGAGGTCGAATCCCATGTTTTCACCGTTGTTGTTTGTTTTGTTTATTGGGTTTAACGCCCTATCAACAAATAAGGTCATTCTAGGCCGGGTTAATGAGATCGAGTCCCATGTTTCACCTGTTGTGTTCGTTTGTTTATTGGTGTTTAACGCCCTATCAACAAATAAGGTCATTATAGGCCGGGTTAATGAGATCGAATCCCATGTTTCACCTGTTGTGTTTGATTCTTTATTGGTGTTTAAACGCCCTATCAACCAGCTTAAGGTCCATTTCTAGGCCGAGTTTAATGAGATTCGAATCCCATGTTTTTTCCACCTGCTGTGTTAGTTTGTTTATTGGTGTTTAAAAACACCCTATCAACAGCTAAGGTTCATTCTAGGCCGGGTTAATGAGGTCGAATCCCATGTTTCACCTGTTGTTTTGTTTGTTTTTTTTTGGTGTTTAACACCCTATCAACAATAAAGGTCATTCTAGGGCCGGGTTTAATGAGGTCGAATACCATTTTTCAACCTGTTTTTTTGGTTTGTTTTTTTTTGAGTTTAACGGCCCTATCAACTGCTAAGGTCAATTCTAGGCCGGGTTACTGGGGGGGGGGGGGGGGGGGGAGGACGAATCCCCTGTTTCAACCTGTTTTGTTTTGTTAGTTTTTATTGGTGTTTAAAAACGCCCTATCAACAAATAAGGAAATTCTAGGCCGGGTTAAAGAGGTCGAATCCCATTTTTTTTTCACCTGTTTGTGTTTGTTTGTTTATTGGTTTTAAACACCCAATCAACAGCTAAGGCTTCAGGCCGGGTTAATGAAGGTCGAATCCCATGTTTCAACCTGTTGTGTTGTTGGTTTGTTAAATGGGTTTAAACACCCAACAGCAGCAAAGGTCAATTCTAGCCGGGTTAAATGAGATCGAACCCATGTTTTCCCCTGTTGGTTTGGTTGTTTATTGGTGTTTAACGCCCTATCAACAAATAGGGTCATTCTAGGCCGGGTTAATGAGGTCGAATCCCATGTTTCACCTGTTGTTTTGGTTTGTTTATTGGTGGCTTTTTTTAAAACGGGGCCCAATCAACAAATAAGGCCCATTTCTAGGCCCGGGTTTAATGAATCGAATCCCATGTTTCACCTGTTGTGTTTGCTTGTTTTAATTGGTGTTTAACGGCCCTAATCAACAGTTAAAGGTAATTCTAGGCCGAGTTAATGAGATCCGAATCCCATTTTCACCTGTTTGTGTTAGTTTGGTTTAATTGGTTGTTTGTAAAACACCCAATCAACACTAAGGTAATTATAGGCCGGTTAATGGAGGTCGAAACCCATTTTCACACCTGTTTGTTTTGTTTGTTTATTGGTATTTTAACACCCTAACAAACAAAAAGGTCCATTCTAGGCCGGGTTAATGAGGTCGAAACCCATGTTTCACCTGTTGTGGTTTGTTTGTTTATTGGTGTTTAAAACCCCAAATCAACAAATAAGGTCCATTCAAGGCCGGGTTATAAGAATCGAATCCCATTTTTCACCTGTTGTGTTTTGTTTGTTTATTGGTGTTTAAAACGCCCAACAACAAATAAGGTCATTATTAGGCCGGGTAATGAGATTCGAAACCCATGTTTTCCCACCTGTGTGTTTGAATTCTTTATTGGTGTTTTAAAACGCCCTATCAACAGCTTAAGGTCATTCCTAGGCCGAGTTAATTAGATCGAATCCCATGTTTCCTTGTTTGTGTTAGTTTGTTTATTGGTGTTTTAACATCCATCAACAGCTAAGGGCCATTCAGGCCGGGTTAATGATTCGAATTCCCAAGTTTCACCTGTTATGTTTTTTGTTTTTTTGGGTTTAACACCCAACAACCAATTAAGGTCATTCTAGGCCGGGTTAATGATGTCGAATCGCATGTTTCACCTGTTGTGTTTGTTTGTTTACTGTTGTTTAACGCCCTATCAATATCTAAGGTCATTCTAGGCCGGGTTACTGAGGTCGAATCCCATGTTTCACATGTTGTGTTTGTTTGTTTATTGGTGTTTAACGCCCTATCAACAAATAAGGTCATTCTAGGCCGGGTTAATGAGGTCGAATCCCATGTTTCACCTGTTCTGTTTGTTTGTTTATTGGTGTTTAACGCCCTATCAACAGCTAAGGTCATTCTAGGCCGTGTTAATGATGTCGAATCCCATATTTCACCTGTTGTGTGTGTTTGTTTATTGGTGTTTAACGCCCTATTAACAGCTAAGGTCATTCTAGGCCGGGTTAATGAGGTCGAATACCATATTTCACCAGTTGTGTTTGTTTGTTTATTGGTGTTTAACGCCCTATCAACAAATAAGGTCATTCCAGGCCGTGTTAATGAAGTCGAATCCCATATTTCACCAGTTGTGTTTGTTTGTTTATTGGTGTTTAACGCCCTATCAACAAATTAGGTAATTCTAGGCCGGGTTAATGAGTTCGAATCCCATATTTCACCAGTTGTGTTAGTTTGTTAATGGTGTTTAACACCCTATCAACAAATAAGGTAATTCTAGGCCGGGTTAATGAGATCGAATCCCATGTTTCACCTGTTGTGTTTGTTTGTTTATTGGTGTTTAACACCCTATCAACAGCTAAGGTCATTCTAGGCCGGAAAACAAAGCGAGAAAATGGCTTATTTGTGTCACAGGGTGAGAAAAATGTGCTCCGGCCCGGGGCTCGAACCCGGGACCTCTGGTTGACCGTACCATCGCTCTAACCGACTGAGCTAGCCGGGCACGAATACACATTTCCTCCGAAGGTGTAAACATCGTTTCATACTTGTGTAAACAAACTGCGAAACACAGACCCTTTCTACCTACTGAAATGTATACAGGTGTTACCGAAGTTTCATTGATGGAATAGCGAACAGTGCAGATCCTGATCAGACTGTGCGAATGCGCAGGCTGATCTGGATCTACACTGGTCGCAACAAATAAGAATCAGTTTCTCGAGAGTCGCAGCAACATATCACATGCCAATAGGAAAGTTATAGTTCATTGTTCATTTGCATTTCAGCTTCCACAAACGGCAATGTACTGGTCGACAGATGCCCTCTTCGGAAATCTGAACATCAGGAGAGTCATGACGAGAGACCGCTTCGACAAAATATCCCAATACCTGCACACCAGTGATCGCACGAAGAACCCAGCAAGAGGTCAGCCTGGTCACGATAAGCTCCACCACGTCCGGCCTGTACTACAAGAAGTTCTGGACCGCTGCCTCCGAAATTACAACCCACATTAAAATACCAGTGTCGATGAAGCAATGGTCAAATTCCGTGGCCGGCTCGCATTTCGACAGTACCTACCAGCCAAACCCACCAAGTATGGTATCAAGGTGTGGATGAGGGGTGACCCTACAAATGGATATACCAACGAATTTCAAGTGTACACTGGGAAAGAAAATGGCGCGCGTGAGGTTGGACTTGCTTCCAGGGTGGTGAAGGACATGACGGAGAAAATTTGGGGACAGCACCACATCGTGAACATTGACAACTACTTCACCAGCCCTGATCTGCTTCAGACCCTTCTAGACAACAAAACGTATGCCCGCGGTACAGTGAGAGCCAATCGGAAGGGATTCCCAGCCCAAATGCTGAAGCCAAAAGAAGTTAAAGAGCAAGGACAGTTCAACACGGCACAAAAGGAAGAGTTGACTGCCTGTTTATGGAAGGACAAGAAACTCGTTCACTGCATGTCTACGGCTGAAAATCCCGCAACTCTGGACAGCGTGGTGACGCGGAAATCAAAGAATGGCGAGCTGCGACAAGTGAGAGCCCCGTCCATCATTCCCGAATACAATAATAATATGAATGGTGTGGATCATGCGGAATACAGCACATATAGGACATCCAGGAAATGGTGGCAGTACATTTTCTGGTTTTTATTCGATGTTGCTATCACAAATGGCTTTATTTTGATGAAGGAGTCGGCCAACCACCAGAAACAAACAAAAACCGGACGCAACAAACGACCATGGTGGAATTTCGAATGGCTCTGTCAAAACAGTTGATCGGAGAATATATTGAGAATGAACGGGCAGCGCTGGCTACAATCGGTGCGGGACATTTTCCAAAGAGAGCCGAAAAGAAAGGTCGTTGCCGACAATGCAGCAAGAAAAAGAGGAGACGCGAGGTTGTCAACGCCTGCCAACAGTGCAATGTCCACTTGTGTGTCGACTGCTTTCAGCTGTGGCATCGTGATCTGTTCAAACACTAACTACAAACACTACCTACCCCTGTCTGAAAGCAGTTGATACATTAGTGGATATTGCACTGTTGACGGGTTTATATGGAAGCCGATAGGTGTCACCTAGAATGTTTGTATATGTCGTTATAACGACTTAGCTATGTCGTTACAACGGCTTTTTACTATGTCGGTATAACGACATAATAAGTCGTTATAACGTAACAACATATAAAACAATTCTAGGTGACACCTATCGGCTTCCGTAGGTTTACAATGATCATGATGATGTACAAATAAAGTGTAAAGAAACTACATTTGTACATCATCATGATCATTGGAAATATAAGCAAATTATGTGTAAATGTGAAATTTCATTTGTGTGAAAAAGGTGAAATTTATTTCTGAAAAATAAATTTAATTTGTGTGAAAAATATGAAATTCGTTTCTGTGAAAAATGTGGAATTCATTTCTGTGAAAAATGTAATTCATTTCTGTGAAAAATGTGAAGTTTGTTCTGTGTGAAATGTGAAGTTAATTCTATGAAAATACGGTAAGGATTTAAATCTTGGATTGTATGAAGATTCAACAATGTCTCGAGACTCACTGTGACGTTTAGGACCTGTAAGTGACGTAAATTATTACCCCACCTGCATGAGCATGAAGTTATGGTGCATGTACATGTAGATAACAAGGCCGGATACAATAAGTTTGAAGATTCTCATCCACACATGCCCCTAAAATAAACTGCTGAATTATTTCTGTTTGTATAAATTTTCAAAAAAAATCTAGGCATCATTCTATTTGTATTATAATTTGTACTAATTTTCACGAAAAGAATTAAAAAATAAAATTTCACATCCACCACACCTTTGCAAAAATAAATTAATGAGAATCTACAATTATATTTTTTCCGTGCTTACTGTACATACTATAGAAATTAACAATATACCAAATATACCGCAAACAAATGTTATCACCACCAATAATGTGAAACCAACTGAGCTATGATCTGATAAAACCTGGCTTATTACCTTTGCAATCAGTGAATAACCACACATGCCAGTGCATCCACACCGTCTAATCAGGATCTACATTGTTCGCATTTCTGGCAGCCACCATCAATGTGCAGGCTGATCAGGATATACGCTGGTCATAAATGAAATTAGCCTTGTTTTGTCAAATGATTTGATGTACATACATGTAGGTTCATTCAATAAATACAGATTGTTTTATTATTATGTCTGTTTGATAATTTTCTTCATAGTGGCACAAGGGACGTTTATAATAAAAATTACATCATTGGTTAGATAAATAATGGATGAATATACATATAAATTTTCAGATGTATTGGATAATATATAACACGTTTTTAGCCAGTTAATGTAAGACACCCATTGCCTGATAATCCTATTTTGGAATTGCATCAAATATTCCCAGGGAGTCAGAGCTGATAAGCCCACTGCAGTAGCTAGGGGATGGCTTAGCAGTTATCTCTAGGGGTGAACTGGTTATTTGTAGCCAGGGTTCAATGAGTTAATGGGGTCGAATCCCATATTTCACCAGTTGTGTTAGTTTGTTTATTGGTGTTTAACGCCCTATCAACAGCTAAGGTCATTCTAGGCCGGGTTAATGGGGCCGAATCCCATATTTCACCGGTTGTGATAGGGGAAAATTGCAAAATCAGAACTGAATATAATATTACACATTTTTTAGAAATGCCCATTTTGTTCTCTTACCTCATACGGTTCAGAAATATGACATAAATCTACAATTGTTTTTTAATGAATTTTGTTTTCACTCAGAAAGTAATTTGTTTATCATGTTCTGTGTATATCTGAAACCGATTGCCTTTAAGAATACATACATAGAAAAGTGACTGCGTAAAATCAGTGTCAGTCACCTGGGGCCCGTTTCACTAAACTTCGTGCAACTAAAATGTTCGTAAGTGCAAAATTATGATGGTCTGTAAATTTCACATTAACAATGTTTTCTTGTAAACAATTATTAGATTAACATTTATTGAGCATAGGCTGCATTTGCAGCCTATGCTCAATCAATGTAAATATATCTATTTAAATTTCCAGACGATCCTAAATTTGCACTTACAAACATTTTAATCATATGAAGTTAAGTGAAACGGCCCTCAGACTAAAATAAAGAACTGAGACTTGTCATGTGAAACTTTCAGGAAAGCGAGTGATTGGGTTTACCGTCCCAGCAACAGCTAAGGTCATATAGAGACCACAGTTTAAAGTCTCATCCGACATACCAGTGGGATGGAAATATTAGGAAAGTATTTTTTTGATGCCCTAGGCGGGGCTTGAACCCACAACCTCCAGATTGGAAGTCAGGTGTTCTAACCCCTAATCCACAACCCATCGTCGAGTTTTCAGGAAACTGCTGCACAATTGGAAGTGTCGGTGGAAGAAGGAGGCTAAGTCAGGGACTTAACCGCCTTCTTCTACTGGGGCCCGTTTCACTAAACTTCGTACGACTAAAATGTTCGTAAGCGCAAATTCAGAATCGTCTGAAAAATTCAATTGATGGATTTACATTTATTGAGCAGAGGCTGCATATGCATATAGGCTGCATATTTACAGACTATCATAATTTTGCACTTACGAACATTATAGTCGTACGAAGTTTAGTGAAACGGTCCCCTGATCCCTTCAATTGGATAACATAAAACACATGCACAAATGTATGTTAAATATAATTCACAATCATCAAGAAGCTGCTCTATATTATGAAACAATAAAATTAAAATTGCATTTCAGTTTACAAGATGGTTTTGGCCACAAACTGAAAAATCCAGTCGTATTGCCCTTGCAAGCAGTGTAACAGGGTCGACAGAATTTTCAAAACGAAATTCCCTAATATCTCCCCCGATTCAACACACGTTTCTCTGATAAGATTTTTGTCCGACACAGACAAATGTATTTATGAATATATTTTTGCATTTTCACGTTTTTCAGTTTCGTGGCAACCCTGTGTAACTTCAAGACCAACCTAGGTATATAGTCTGATTAATCCGATACATTCACTTTCACCATTCAGCAACACACCCAATGCATAGAGGATCTTACACGAGTGATGATTTAATATGATATTTATTAAACTCGTTGACTGGTATGATAAGAAACGAGGCTATACTCGTTGACTGGTATGATAAGAAACAAGGCTATACTCTTTGACTGGTATCATAAGAAACAAGGCTATACTCTTGGACTGGTATCATAAGAAACAAGGCTATACTCTTTGACTGGTATCATAAGAAACGAGGCTATCTGTTTGATGGTCATAAGAAAACTATAAAGAAAAGGCATATCTTTGACTGGTATCATAAGAAACGAGGCTATACTCTTTGATGGTATCATAAGAAACAAGGCTATCTCTTTGACTGGTATCATAAGAAACAAGGATATCTTTGACTGGATGCGAGGTCTGTAATCATAAGAAACGTATGCTGCTGGAGCATATGGTATATAAGAAACAAGGCTATATCTTGATGGTACATAAGAAACGAGGTATACTCTTTGACTGGTATCATAAGAAAACGAGGAGGCTCTAATACTCTTGACTGGTATCATAAGAAACTAGCGGCTATACTCTTTGACTGGTATCATAAGAAAACAATATACTTTGACTGGATCAGAAACAGGCTATACTCTTGACGGACATAAGAAACAAGGTATACTCTTTGACGGTATATAAGAAACGAGGCGCATAACTACTGACTGGTATCATAAGAAACGAGGCTATACTCTTTGACTGGTATCATAAGAAACGAGGCTATACTCTTGGATGGTATCATAAGAACGAGGCTTACTCTTTGATGGTCATAAGAAACGAGGCTATACTCTTTGACTGGTATCATAAGAAACGAGGCTATATCTTTGACTGGTATCACAGAAACGAGGCTATACTCTTTGACTGGATCTGTATCATAGAAACGAGGCTATACTCTTTGACTGGTATCATAAGAAACGAGGCTATACTCTTTGACTGGTATCATAAGAAACGAGGCTATACTCTTTGACTGGTATCATAAGAAACGAGGCTATACTCTTTGACTGGTATCATAAGAAACTAAACGAAGGCTATACTCTATGACTGTATCTAGGACGAGGCATACTCTTTTTGACTGTATCTAAGAAACGGCTATATCTCTTTGAAACTGTATCATAAGAAACGGGCTATACTCTTTGACTGGTCTAAGAAACGAGGTGCTAATACTCTTTGACTGGTATAATCAGACTGAGCTATACTCTGACTGGATCATAGAAACGAGGTACTCTTGACTGGTATCATAACGAAACGAGGCTATACTCTTAGATGTATCATAGGAATCGAGGCTAACTCTTGACAGGTATCATAAGAAACGAGGCTATACTCTTTGACTGGTCGTATCATAGAAAACTCATAGAAACGCGGCTATACTCTTGGACTGGTCTGTATCGATAAGAAACAAGGCTATACTCTTTGGACTGGTCATAACGTACGGTATAACTCTGAAAGGTATCAATAGAAACAAGGCTATATCTTGGACTGGTATCATAAGAAACGAGGCTATACTCTTTGGTATAGCCTCGTTTCTTATGATACCAGTGAACGAGTTTAATAAATATCATATTAAATCATCACAAATGTTAGATTATATATATTGCATAAACACATCATCATGCATTGAAGATGTACTGGTCACCAAACCCGTTTTCTGTAACAAGCCAACTTGGATATTGATTACGCTAGTGTATTATGATTTTTATTACACTGTGTTAAAGGAACATGCCCACTCAGTAGGAACAAAATGTTCTTTACAGGACTTAAATAAGTGTATAATTGCGTCACTATTCCACCAGTTCTAAAAATTACAATTGCCCGCTACACAGATATAATCATTTAGTAATATTTATTTTACTGATAGTGACGCGCGGTGGTATCAGGCTATTTTCATATGCAAATGAGGCATGATATTTTTTAATTATTTATACTAGTTAAATATGTCACCTGCAAAAATAATATTTTCGAAAGATATGTATGATCATTGCACATGAAAACAAAATACAGAGAATAAATAGTAATGTCCGTTAACATGTTTAGGAAACACGGTTATCGCCCCTGATATCTGTGTGGAAAGTTACGTCTGATATAAAATGTATAATAATGCCAATCAATACGTGGGGTAATGGTGAATGAATCTTTATTTTGCCAGAAAATGTCTCACATGATGTCTCTGATATAAAGAACAGTGTGTGCTACTGAGTGGGCATGTACCTTTAATACACTGCAAGCGCTCGTTTTATGCAATAAACAATTAAGATTGATTGATGGTTTTACAGTCGTTCAACAGTAAGGTCATATAAAGACGGTAATGCATCTGCATGGGATTAAAACTGCACATTCATTACTGAGATTTGGTTAATAATATCATGCACAACAAGAAGAGCAGTAATTAATACAAGTCAGATTGATATGTGGCTGTGACTGGGGAAATGAGACATGGGTTTTGCGACCAGTGTAGATCCAGACCAGACTGTGGATACGCAGTCTGATCATGATCTGCACTGTTCGCCGTTCAGTAAAAGAAACACCCGTCATGCTTCTAACAAGGAATATAGATTGTTATCAGGCTACAGGATTGTGACATTTGATCAGGAGTTACACTGGTCACAAATCCCATATGCCCTATTTCTGCAGTCACAGCGACATATACAAAATATCAATAATTACTTTCATATCTTTCTTCCCGTGAAGGTAACAGTTGTTTAAAGGTACTGGGGGCCATTTCACTAAACTTCGTACCACTAAAATGTTCGTAAGTGCAAATTTAGGATCGTCTGGAAATTTCAATTGATGGATTTACATTTATTGAGCATAGGCTGCATACGCAACCTATGCTCAAGAAATGTAAATCCAATACGTGTTTATAATAAAACATTGTTCATGTGCAGACTATCATAATTTTGCACTGTACGAAGCTTAGTGAAATGGCCCCCACGTGACCGACAGGAAAATCCCAAAATCAGAACAGAATATTTACATGGAGAAAAGGTATATTCAGCACTGAAATTAGAATAACCTGACCTGGTGCCAGGTCCACGTCACACTAAGTCACTTGTCCCCTTCCCCTAAAATAGGATTACGAATAATCGTAATACTCACATAAGGGTATAATCAGATTCAACTGTCAAATACAAAATGACAAACACGTATGTGAGGGCCAAACCAGGTCTCCAGTTGGAATTCCCGTAAGGATAAACCCGAAAGTTGAATTACCCGTCGTGTGCTCCCGACCAACTACCCACTGCATGTTTATAGTGAAAATGCATAAACCAAATTTTGTCCGCTGTTTATAAAAGTTTCTGATGGTATATACATGTACTTGAATGTAACACAAACTAGGTAATTTGCAGGTCATGAAGCGAAAAGCCACATATTGAATATCTGTGACATCATCTGAGACACAATACATTTAACCCATTGCAGTCTAAGGATACGAGAACATTTGTTGAAAAAATCTAATTTGTTTATTTCTCCATGAACGTATATGTTGTTACCACTCATTTGAACCGTCTCGTCGCAAATGAGTGGTAACAACATATACTTTGGAGATGAAATGAAGAAAATAGGATTCCCCCCCCCCCCTAAAAAGATTCATACTACATGTACTATAATTGTATCCGGTCTCCCATGGGTTTACGAATGACATTGCTATTGCACTATACATGGGACCCATGAAGCGATAAACCACATATTGAATATCTGCCACATCATCTGAGACACAGTCCATTTCAGTCTAAGGGTACGATAATGTTTGTTGAAAAACAACATATACTTTGGAGATGAAACGAATAAAATACATTTTCCCTCCTAAAAAGTTTCATACTACTATAATTGTATCCTGTCTGTAATGGGTTAACGAATGACATTGCTATACATGTACATGGGAACCCAAATCATGCACAATATTGACTCACAGGAATAAACAAGAGCTGTAGGAGAACAGCATAGCTCGACTACGAGGGTTGTCGAGGTACACATAGCTTGACAAAGAAGGTGGCTGCGGCCTGCATAAAACCCTTAACCAAGTTTGACTAAAAACATTAACCAAGGGATTATTGATGTACGTCACTAGGAGATAAAGTTTTCCAAGTATGGTTGCTGTAGGCCCAGGAGTATTCCATATACAAGCTTGACTAAAAACCGTAACCAAGGGGAGATAGCTAAGTAATCCAAGGATAAATATAGATCAAGGTCAAATATAGGTCAGGGATTATTGATGTACATCATTAGGAGATGAAGTTGTCCCAAGTATGGTTGATGTAGGCCCAGAAGTATTCCATATACAAGCTTGACTATAAACATTAACCAAGTAATTGAAGGTTAAAGGTAAAATAAAGGTCAGGGGTTATTGATGTACATCACTATGAGAAAAAGTTATCCAAGTATGGTGTCTGTATGCACAATAGTATTCCATCTACCAGCTTGACTAAAAACCTTAACCAAGGTTGAGTAACTAGATGGCCGCGGCCTGCATGTCGCGCCTTGTGGCGAGGCATGGACACTAAAAAGATATATTATAACGAAAAACTGTAACCAAAAAACTTAAGCAAAAACTTTAACCGGACACACGTACGTATGTACATACGTACGTACGACAAAGTGCCGACTATATCGCGCTTTCCGCAAGCGGGCGCGAAAAAAACTTTAACCAAAAAATTTTAAAGTAATTTGACCTTGACATTGGGCACAGGGGCCGCACGGGAGGGGGTAGAATGAAAATATAGATGATGATAAACACCCATGTGAAGTTTCAAGGTAATGGGCAAAGCAGTTACAGAGATATAGTATAACGAAAAACTTTAACCAAAAAACTTAACCAAAAACTTTAACCAAAAAACTTTAACCAAAAAACTTAACCAAAAACGTTAACCAAAAAACTTAACCAAAAGCTTCAAAGTAACTTGACCTTGACATTGGGCACAGGGGCCGCACGGGAGGGGGTAGAATGAAAATATAGATGATGATAAACACCCATGTGAAGTTTTCAAGGTAATGGGCAAAGCAGTTGCAGAGATATAGTATAACGAAAAACTTTAACCAAAAAACTTAACCAAAAACTTTAACCAGAAAACTTAACCAAAAACTTCAAAGTAATTTGACCTTGACATTGGGCACAGGGGCCGCATGGGAGGGGGGTAGAATGAAAATATAGATGATGATAAACACCCATGTGAAGTTTCAAGGTAATGGGCAAAGCAATTGCAGAGATATAGTATAACGAAAAACTTTAACCAAAAAACTTAACCAAAAACTTTAACAAAAAAACTTAACCAAAAAACTTAACCAAAAACTTTAACCGAAGAACTTAACCAAAAACTTCAAAGTAATTTGACCTTGACATTGGGCACAGGGACCGCACGGGAGCGGGGTAGAATGAAAATATAGATGATGATACACACCCATATGAAGTTTCAAGGTAATGGGCAAAGCAGGTGCAGAGATATAGTATAACGAAAAACATTAACCAAAAAACTTAACCAAAAAACTTAACCAAAAACTTTAACCAAAAAAACTTAACCAAAAACTTCAAAGTAATTTGACCTTGACATTGGGCACAGGGGCCGCACGGGAGGGGGGTAGAATGAAAACATAGACGATGATAAACACCCATGTGAAGTTTCAAGGTAATGGGCAAAGCAGTTGCAGAGATATAGTATAACGAAAAACTTTACTCAAAAACTGTAACCAAAAAACTTAACCAAAAACTTTAACCAAAGAACTTAACCAAAAACTTTAACCAAAAAACTTAACCAAACAACTTAACCAAAAACTTTAACCGGACACACGTACGTACGTACATACGAACATACGTACGTACGAACATACGTACGCCAAAGTGCCGACTATATCGCGCTTTCCGCAAGCGGGCGCGACAAAAACCTTAACCAAGGGGAATTAAGTAAGTAATTTAAGGTTAAATGTAGGTCAAGGTCAAATATAAGTCATGGGTTGTTGATGTACATCACTAGGAGATGAAGTTGTCCAAGTATGGTTGGTGTAGGGCCATGAGTATTCCATCTACAAGCTTGACTAAAAACCTTAACCAAAGAGAATTAAGTAAGTAATTCAAGAGGAAATGTAGGTCAAGGTCAAATATAGATCAGGGGTTATTGATGTACATCACTATGACAAAAGGTTGTCCAAGTATGGTGTCTAGGTCAAGGTCAACTATAGATCAGGGGTTATTGATGTACATCACTATGACAAAAGGTTGTCCAAGTATGGTGTCTGTATGCACAATAGTATTCCATGTACAAGCTTGAGTAAAAAGCTTAACCAAGGTCGAGTAAAAACCTTAACCAAGGGGAATTAACTAAGTAATTCAAGGTTAAGTGTAGGTCAAGGTCAAATATAGGTCAGGGGTTGTTGATGTACATCAAGGATGAAGTTTTGTCCAATATGTTGTACGGAGATAGTGTTCCAATAGGTTTGGTGTAGGGCCAGGAGTATTCCATATACAAGATTGACCAAAAGCCTTACCGAAGGGGAAATAACTAAGTAATTCAAGGTTAAAAGTAGGTCAATGTCAAATATAGGTCAGGGATTATTGATGTACATCACTAGGAGATGAAGTTGTCCAAGTATGGTTGGTGTAGGGCCATGAGTATTCCATCTACAAGCTTGACTAAAAACCTTAACCAAAGAGAATTAAGTAAGTAATTCAAGTGGAAATGTAGGTCAAGGTCAAATATAGATCAGGGGTTATTGATGTTCATCACGATGACAAAAGGTTGTCCAAGTATGGTGTCTGTATGCACAATAGTATTCCATGTACAAGCTTGAATAAAAAGCTTAACCAAGGTCGAGTAAAAACCTTAACCAAGGGGAATTAACTAAGTAATTCAAGGTTAAATGTAGGTCAAAGTCAAATATAGGTCAGGGGTTGTTGATGTATATCACTAGGAGATGAAGTTTTCCAAGTATGGTTGGTGTAGGGCCAGGAGTATTCCATTTACAAGCTTGACTAAAAACGTTAACCAAGGGAAATTAAGTAAGTAATTCAAGAGGAAATGTAGGTCATGGTCAAATATAGATCAGGGGTTGTTGATGTACATCACTAGGAGATGAAGTTGTACAAGTATGGTGGGTGTAGGGCCAGTAGTATTCCATATAGAAGGTTGACTAAAAACCTTAACCAAAATGAATTAAGTAAGTAATTGAAGAGGAAATGTAGGTCAAGGTCAAATGTAGATCAGGGGTTATTGATGTACATACCTATGAGAAAAGGTTGTCGAAGTATGGTGTCTGGATGCACAATAGTATTCAATGTACAAGCTTTAAGTAAGTAATTGAAGAGGAAATGTAGGTCATGGTCAAATGTAGATCAGGGGTTATTGATGTACATACCTATGAGAAAAGGTTGTCGAAGTATGGTGTCTGGATGCACAATAGTATTCAATGTACAAGCTTGAAAACAAACCTTAACCAAGGTTGACTAAAGACCTTAACCAAGGGGAATTAAGTAAGTAATTCAAGAGGAAATGTAGGTCAAGGTCAAATATAGATGAGGGGTTATTGATGTGCATCACTAGGAGATGACGTTGTCCAAGTATAGTGGGTGTAGGGCCAGTAGTATTGCATATACAAGCTTGACTAAAAACCTTAACCAAGGCGTGACGGTGACGCCGACGCCGACGCCGACGCCGACGCCGGGGTTACAACATAAGCTCTACTTATTCTTCGAATAGTCGAGCTAAAAATTAATTTTGTTCTACTTTCTTTATTGTAGTTAGAAAAACATTTGGTCTGTTTAAAGTGCATGGAGTACGATAGACTCCTCGCAAACTTTAAACAGACCAATTGTTTTTCATACTACAGTAAACGCAACTGCCCATGATTTTATTACCCTTACATATATTTGTATTGCGTTTTCGGGTAGATAAACAAATGTAAATAACCAACTACAGCATAACAATTAGGAATCTTATTGTTTTACGTCATTTCGTCGCAATTCATAGCGTGACGTTATTGACAATGACGATGAACATTTACACGTATTTTAATGACGTCAAACAAACTTTAACGAATCAACAAGTTCGCGCTAGGTCACGTGGGGCTAATGTAATGTACTGGGATATAAACGCGCAATACATTGAATGGGAGTTTCCATTATGAATTTAATGACTGTAAATATTTCTCAATGAAAATATACTTTTTTACCACTCATTTGAACCGTCTCGACGAGACGGTTCAACTGAGTGGTAACAACATTATACTTTATCGGACAAACAAGAAAAAAAATCCCAATTTTTCATTAGCACGAGTAGGCATGGGTCCTGATATGTTTCAGTGTGCACTGAAATGTATCCTCGGTTTGACTTCAGATATTGGTAGGTGAGTGGTCCAACGTCTAAAAACAATTGGTCACGCGATCCAAGTCATGTGACTTTTCCCGCCATTTTGAAAAACAAAATGGCCGCCAAACCATTTTACGAAAATGTATATGTCTCAGAAGGCAAGGCATTGCGTATTTGTTTTAGCTTCAATCCCCCTAAAATATGATGCATAGTATGCTAGATTGGTTCGTAATACAGAAAAATACAACTTTTGATACTAGTATTGGATATTTATATAGAAAAAAAGAAAAATGCATACGAAAATGCTTGAAAAAATGCTGTTTTTTCATATATGGGTTACTTTATATACGTACCGACAAAAAAATTCTATCAATATAGTGACATATCATGCATTTAATACTTCCAACGGATTCTCTTATCGAGATTGGGGAGCGTCAATGTATGAAAAATGCATATTGTGTGGAAAAAAAATAAAAATCTTACCCCACCCACTTTTCAGACATGCATTATTATTATTACAATGTTATTTAAATGTATCTCGTTAAAATGTTATTATTTGGGATATAATCATGAAACTTTACAAGATTAGAGCAATCACTATGAGAAGCAATATTATGTATTAACTGTTTACAGTCATGACTAGTTGTTGCCATGGTAACTGTTAACCAAACCGAAATCAATGTATTTTTATATTCAAATAGCATGTTTATGGTTCTAACAAACCTGTATTACTATCTAAGAGGTACGGATATTAGTGTGAGTAAGCAATAATTACGCTAGCCCTCAATATTGTATTTGTTTGTAAATATGGCCGTAGCCCGGATGAGGCAGACCGGTTGATTACTCTCTCCAAGATTTCAATGTTTGTTGTGTTTTGTGTGTTTCCATTTAATCGGTATTTCCAGGATTTTATTAAAAATAAATCGGTATGCCTAGGTGAAGTTCGATATAATTAATGTTTTAGTAAGTTGCCGGAAATCGTTATATTTTGAGTATTCTCCTTGCCGCGGTAGTTTTCTACGGATTGGTGCCATCATGGAGCGCATTTCACAGCTTGATATCATATGATGAGTCAGAACCTACGTCGATAGGTTACGGCCAAATAACTTCAACTGTTGCTCCCACCAGAACGCCTTGGTAATATATTTCTTGGTCTTGGCGGTTTCCACATGACGAAAGTTCTTCTCTCATGCATTGGGAAATACTTGAACGACAGTGGATAGCATCCTAAAGGGCAGCCACTATGCACGGGCGATGCACGGAATTTCTATGCTCGCAGAGGTGATGCAGCGACTCCAGCTGCTAGTATTTGTCAACCAATATGACATGCTGCGATATAAGGAACTTCTCGACGCCATAGAGTTACTTCAGACAGTCTGCAAGCAAAGAGACGAAATCGAAGCAAGGTCGTAATATGAAAAGTGCATCGCATCAATTAAAACCTTCAAAGAGGACCTTCATGATTTCGTTGCACATGGTGTCACGAGTAGCAACAGTTTCAAGTACTGGAATTGGTTTATTTCCATGTTCGTTCCTCTTTTACGGGATTTGACGAGATCACACAGGGAGGGAAGCTGTGAGCTGTACATATCCGCACTGGGCAGGTGCCTACCGCTATTCTTCGCATTTGACAAGACACATTACTCACGATGGGGCTCAGTATTCTATGAAGATTGTCTTCAGCTGCCACAGTCATTTCCATCCATCCACACAGAGTTCCTGAAAGGCCATTTTGTTGTACGCCAGACAAAAAGAAAGTTCAGCAATGTACCCATGGATCAAGCTCTTGAACAAATGTAAAACAAACCAGCTAAGGGTCGCGGAGGTGTTATAGGTATAACACGTCGCAAAGATTCAGTGGCTCAACATGACCTAGTCAAACATGAAAAAGCACAGATCTCGCAATGGATGAGGCACTACTGCGAATTAGATGACGAAGACGAATACTCGCTCCATCACAAGTTTTCCAATGCAACAACAGTGAGAGATGAGCAGTGCATACAGCAGATGGTGCAATATGTGTTAGAGAGATGAAAAGTTCTTTTTGAATTCATGAAAGATGGCGATGAAGCTTACCAGAACTTTTTCACAACGCGGTTTGAACAGAAGACAAAACAACTGTCCGATCCAATACCGAAGTTGCTATAAGGTACATTGACATTGCCAGAAGTCGAAGGTATGACGTAGCTGAACTACTGAAGTTCGAGCTAACAACCACCTCACTCAATCTGACGAAAGATGGTTATTTGCGTAAATCGCCGAAATCAGAACTCCAACGTGAGATAGAGAAGAACCTGGGTGGGTCTACGCAGCTTCCCGATGTATATGCATCTGATGTTAAGGAAACGGCCGTGATTGTGGACTTCATGGCACATTCCCGAAGCGTACCAGTTAAACAACTAAAGTTAGGAACATTTGGCGATATGGCCAGTAACCTGTGGAATAGATTCACTAGAATCGCAAGGTCTGCCAAGCGCATCGATATAGTATTTGACATCTATGCATCTGGTGGAATCAAGGATTTTGAACGAATGAGAAGAAGCAAATCGGATCCCATTGAAGTGAATATCAAGCGAGATGACACACCATTGATGGTGAATATGGAATCTTTATGGGCATCCACTGTGAACAAAATCCGCTGGGAAACATTCTTCTCGAAATGGATAATCAAAACCAGACTGGATCACATCGACAGTTCACATGTTGTTTACCTTGGAGGTTCACACGAAGAAGATGTTTGGAAATGCGTAGAGATTGACTCTGAGACAGTCACTGATGTTCCATGTCTCCACAGTCACCATGACGAAGCCGATGACAGATTATTACTCAACGTAAACCATGCAGTGACGACTGGCTCCTTCAAACGGATTGTAGTAGCATCACCAGACACAGATGTGTTCATCTGTCTGCTGTATCACTTCAACAGTAGCTGGAAACAGTTTCGACTGATTGAGCTCTGGATCGTATGTGGACAAGGTAAAACATCAAGGTCAGTACCACTCCATGCCCTGAGTGCAAAGCTGAACCATGACATGGTGAATGTGTTGCCAGCTATCCATTCCCTTAGTGGTTGTGATTCTACCAGTAAAGTTTCAACTAAGCACGCCGTTCTGAAGTTGGGAAACAGTTTCGGACCAGAGCTGTTGAAAGACTTTGGTAAAACAGCACTAACGGAAGGAATTCTGGCTGATGCCGAGCATTTCCTTGTATGCGCTGTTTCCGGAGACAACAAATTTGATACATTTGACGAACTAAGATACCATCAATACCACCATAAGACCATTTCAAATAACTTTGAGCGACAGCCACCGACATCGGCGAGCATCAGATTCCATATTCAGAGGGCATACTTCCAATGTTACCAATGGTTGTATGCACCATGTCGTCAAGAGAGAACGCTTGATCCAAAGGAGTATGGGTACACATTGTGCGATGATGTTCTCACCCCAGTTGTTACTAGAGGCGTAAAACTCCCTGATGACAGTCCAATTCCATGTCGCTGTGGAAAGTGTGCGCACTCTGGAGCGTGTCCATGTCGTGTAGCTGACTTAAGTTGTTGTGAATTCTGTAAATGTGAAGCTTCCGACTCGTGCCAAAACCTAAACAATCGAACGGAATGAATCACGTGTTTCTAGGTAATAGACAACTAAATTAGGAAACATATGATTAAACACTGTAGTGTTGTAACTTCGAGCTGCAGTGTTCCATACGTTCCGTGAATGACGTCAAAAGTTGACAAATTTCCATTTCCAAAGTACATGCAAAATTATATTCGTCTTCTGCAATTTGTGTCAAGTCTTTACTTCATCTGACATCATAACTTATCACAGTTTTTGTAAATAGTTGTAAATAAAACATCGCAGTTGTTTGAAGGAACACAATCATATGACCCGTCTCATATATGGGCCTGGCTCTGGAGAAACTTCTCTTACGGTATCGCCGTATTTCGCAAATATTGATTTAAAAATAGGTTAATTTTCAACATTTATGTCAGCATTCAATGTCATATTTTAAATATTTTTGATTTTGCAAAATCGCTATCGGCGAAATATGGCGATGCCAAAAGAGTGGTTTCTCCAGAGCTGGACCATCATGTAGTATTACTTTCAAATTATAAAATGAAAATAATTCTAACATTTAAGATTGTCGTAAGTGTTATATTTCATGTATCCCTAACATGTATGTATATATGGTAAGGTGGCGTATATTTGGATGTAATGAGCCTCGAATATGTATTTTCCACAAATTAGTTGGTACAAATATCGTATATAGAACAGCGCAGACGTTTGATAACGCGCCATAATTCTTGTTTAAATACAACTGACTGTAGATTGCTGATTGTTGCTCGGGCAGTCACTCAATTGACATACTTTTTAATTGCCAATATATGTACATGTAGTTTAGCAAAAGCACAAGCTTGACATTTAATAATAATTGTGTTTTGGGGCCTTTATAAAAACGGTTGCTATGGCAACGTTAAATATATTTAAAGCACCAAGACATCCGCACATAAACATATTTCTTATAGATTGTGCTACGATACTGTAACGTTTATAATTATATATCAAATGATAATATTTTTAACAAGATATATCCGAATAGTGTAGTAATAATATAACGCATGTCTTAAAAGTGGGTGGGGTAATGTTTTACTATTTTCACACAAAATATAAGTTTCATGAATTGACCCATCTCAATCCCAATCACACAATCACGTTGCTTACTGACACTGATATCAGTACCACTTAGATATGTATACAGGTATGTGAGAATCGCGAACAGATTACTTAAATATAAAAAACACTAATTTTGGTCCGGTTAACAGTTACCATGGCAACGAGTACTCATGGCTATAAACGTTTCATACACAATAATGCTTCTCATAGCGATTGCTCTCATCTCGTGAAGTTTCATAAATATATCTCGAATGATAACATTTTTAACGAGATATATCCAAATAATATTGTAGTAATTCAATGCATGTCCAGAAAGTGGGTGGGGTAATGTTTTCATATTTTTCTCATAAAATAAGCTGTGTTCGCGAATTGAACCACACCAATCCCAATCACACCATCCCTCCGAAGTAAAAAATGCACAATATGTCACTATATTGATAGTATTATTTGTTCGGTATGTATATAAAGTAGCCCATATATGAAAAAACAGCATTTTTTCATGCATTTTCTTATACATTTTTCCTTTTTTCTATAGAAATATCCAATACTAGTATCAAAAGTTGTATTTTCCTGTATTATAAACCAATCTAGCATAATATGCATCATATTTTAGGGGGATTGAAGCTAAAACAAATACGCAATTCCTTGCCTTCTGAGACATATACATTTTCGTAAAATGGTTTGGCAGCCATTTTGTTTTTCAAAATGGCGGGAAAAGTCACATAACTTGGATCGCGTGACCAATTGTTTTTAGACCTTGGACCACCCACCTACCAATATCTGAAGTCAAACTGAGGGTACAAGATCTGCACACTCAACCATATCAGGACCCTAGACTAGAGTTAAATCTCTATTTTACGGTTGATTTTCTGGTATATAGATTTGCACTGCCATGGTATTGATTGGTCTGTCATGTTTGACATCAGTAATGCAGATTTCCATAAAGTGAACAGTAACAGTAATTGGGATAGAATGACGAAAAACAAGATAAAACTCATGTTTTTCCCGCCAATCTATATTTACATTTTTCAAAACTATCACAAATACAATGTAAATACTGGGAATAACACACATCCGGGATAGCGTATAATGTGTTAAATAAAAGCCATAATGGATTGTTTTTTTACTCCTTAGTCAACCCAACCTGGTAAAAATACAATATAATTACAAATACATGTATAACGTAACGAGCCATCTGATCAGCATCCACAATATTTGTCAGTATTTTTCAGAAAATATCTGAAAGATGGGGTAGCTTGGACTGGTCCATGTCAGATATTTAGAGGTCTATTCTTGTTGGTTTTGAAATACTAAAATACTGCCTCTCATTTGATTAACCCTTTCAACACCACAGGCCTGTATAGTGGTATTGGCAAACAGTGTATATCCAGATGAGCCGGCTCGTAACGAGCCGTCTGATCAGGATCTGCACTTTTTTTGCCAGTAATTTTCATATTTTCGAGAACAAAAACACACCCTTTTCACAAATGGGCTTGTCTGAAAATAATTGTCTGACCATTGGATTGGTTGCAAAATTAATATATCAAATTCCATTCCAGTTACTTAGGGGTGAAAGGGTTAATCCAATCCAAAAATTAGAATAGAAAAGTCCACGTCAAATATATAACATAAACAGTTCCATGATAATGTTGGACTACATGCATTCAATTACTCTGAAAAGCATCAGTTTCAAAACCTAAAATGGCGACTTGTTGGTTTCGAAATGGACGAAGTCGATCAGAATTGTCGCTCCCAGCAGCAAAGTCTTCTTGAAAACATCGAGCTCCGGCGGGACTGAAACAGAGGATTGGTCATTTTGTCTCTTAACGGTCAATAAAACGGGTGTTTATACCACATGATCACGCATCCGTAGATGCCGTGTATAATGCGGTTGATTTGGCATTTCTTTAGAAATATGTGTTTATTACTTCGATGTTTGCCCCACTTCTAGAGCGTTCACTTGGTTTTGTGCTCGGGATTGGACCTTTAGACTGATTTATCCTCAGCGAAGCTACCATCACCCTTGTTACGTATGTTATGTATTTATCCCTTTGTGTATTGTAATATTAATATTGTGTGCATACATGTAAAATCCCCAGGTCAACCTGGCTACTCCTACAAAGAGGAGGAATATCCAAATCATAAGTAAATGGTAACA
This sequence comes from Conchocele bisecta, assembly GCA_029237695.1. Taxonomy (NCBI): domain Eukaryota; kingdom Metazoa; phylum Mollusca; class Bivalvia; order Lucinida; family Thyasiridae; genus Conchocele; species Conchocele bisecta. The sequence goes on along the minus strand of CM055270.1, from coordinate 12,604,576 downwards.
AGAGTTGTCATAAGACGAATATCAAGAAGCTGTGTGAAAGGAAACAGAAATTAAAACAAATTTCCCCAAATTTTAAGTCTGTGAATGCACTACGATTGTGACCTTGGGTTAGCAGTGGTGTGAGGGTCGTGGATTTGGCACGGCATGATAGGAACCAGTAGTCAGACAGACAGACTGTAACCAAGGATAATTGCTAATTAAATGGACAACAGTAGGTCAAAGCCAATTGAAGGTCATGTGTTTGGCAGTGGGTTGTGATACATACCACTGGCTCAAGATTATGGGTAAGTACGATAATAGTATTGAAGATATAAACTTGACCAAAAACTTTACCAGACGCGAATGCCGATGTGGATGACATAAGCTATCCATAATCTTCGGAAAGTAAAGCTAAGTCCAATGAAACAAGAATACTGACGGTCACAATATATGCCTGTCGAGGCATGGCCAGCCAATAAGGGAAATTAACTCGCTGGGTTTAGATCCGTCAAGCAGGGGCCGTTTCACCAAACTTCATACGACTAAAATGTTCGTAAGTCTAAATTTAGGATCGTCTGGAAATTTCAATTGATGGATTTATATTCATTAAGCATATGCTGCATATGCAGCCTATGCTCACTAAATTTAAATCCAATAATTGTTTACAAGAAAACAACGTTAGTTTGAAATTTACAGACTATCATAATTTTGCACTTACAAACATTTTAGTCGTATGAAGTTTAGTGAAACGGCCCCCAGAATGTCAAAATTGAATTCCAGAAGCAGGACATTTTTAAATGTAATTGGGTTCTTCATATTGCCACTATACACTGTAAGGTAAAACAGCAAATCAGAAGTTGGTTATTGCTGTCATTGTGTGGACAAGCTGTCCCCGCCCGCCCATACAATGTGAATACATAGTTCCCATATCAGTAAAAGTTACTTCCATTTGTTGGATACATAGAGAATGGTAGATTAGTGCCGTGAATGGGTAAATATATCTGGCAAGGCAGTAGTATATAGGGAGTCAAAATGATACCACCTAACGGTGGTATCATTTTCACCCCTATATACTACCACCACCACCCCCGATAAAATACCGTTTCGTCCAATAGCACAAACTGGTCACCAACACAAGAAACGTGACAATTGGTGTCATAAATACATCACGTTTTCCCCAATTGAACAGATAAAACTATAGTACTAAAAAGGATTTGTTTTCGTGTCGTTGTCATAAAATACCTCATGTTCATTTAACGTGCAATTGAACAGATAAAATTAATAGGTTATAATACAAATATTATAACAAAATGGATAAAGTAATAGAATGGGAAGTGGAATTTTGTAATGACCTTGTTGACGAATTTTACTATAAAATTAAATCATTATGTAAAATAGATTACATGAAATATCAGCGTAATTTATTACGCGCCGATAAAAGAGCTGCATTTTCAATATTATCCCGAAAATTATGTAGAAATTATAAGAGCCAAATTCGCGAAATGAGGCGACTAAATAGGATCGACAAACGACTAGTTGAAGAGAATGGAGCTAATTTTATAAAACTGTTTAAAATCAAAGATTCGCTTACGGATACGTTTTTCTACGAAGAAACGGAAGAAATTAGTGATTTATTTGAATCAAATCTTCCATATGAAGAAATTTTTTATTCAGAGTTGTTTCTCCCCCAATAGGTCTAATTTAGCTTGAAGATCAGCAACTAACTCTACCAACTCTAGTCTACCACGTTCCCCCCTAGCCACAGGGCAGCGTAGTTGCTTATGTCTACAAAGAGTTTGGGCACTAACGAACTTACAGGGGCATCTGGGGCATTGAAATTGCGGGGCGACACAAGGAAACTTTCTACGTCTCGATATATGTCTTCGTAGATAGTCTTTACAAGCAAAAGTCTTACAACAAGTAGCACACTCCATTTTATTTTTTTTGGTATATATATGTATATGTTTATGTTTAATTGGACATGAAAAAACATCATGTGTAAATTATTCATGTCCAATTGAACAGATAAATATCATAGGTTATACAACAGAAAATATGATAACGCCAGAACTAGAAAGTTTGAGAAGAGAAGCCGAATCTCTAGGGATTACTTATAGTAAACGGTTGAGAGTTAGGGGGTTGACAAATCTGATAAACTCCACAAAGAATGAGGCGTTTATGAAGCGTTTTACCCGCGCCCACAAACGAGGAGCCTTTAATGATATATCCAAAGCGGAGGAAGTTGTTAACAGAATTCAAAAAGAAAGTATTGCGGGGTTAAGGGCTAGTGTAATCAAACCTTCAAGCACAAATAATTTGTTCCAAATTAGACACACAGGCAACCCAAATAATAAGAAAAAATCTATCGTTAGCGCGATAGTGGAAAAAGGTGAAGAAATATTGGGGGCTCACGATGAAACATTGGAAAAGGTGAGAAAAGGGAAGACGGGTAGTTGTATTATCCTTTCGTAAAAACATTGACATTAACGAGTCTGAACGCATGTCCGATAAAATCGCTCCGTATTTAACAACAAATTTTTATTTGAGATATTCATATTCTTACAAGCTAGAACATATGGAGGAAACTAAAAATGGAAAACCTAAAACTATAATATTTCACAAAAATCTCGGTGGTAGAGAACCACTATCATCAATGAAAACCGTTAAAAAATGGCTGTCAGATAAGGAGCAAACACGAATAATGTCCGATAAAATAGACAGACCGAATACAAAGTGGAAGTTTGTAAGATGGGTAGAGGTTTTTGTAAAGTTAATACAGGGTAGTAGGGTAATAGATTTGGGACTACAATCCAAAGAAGCGGCGGAGGAGAACTTCCAGAATGGTTGAGGAATAGAAAAGGTATGTATTCTTTAGATAAGTATAATGACGACCTTTGTCTGTTCAGGTGTTTAGCTATGCACCTTGATAAAAAGATCAGACCTGACAGATGTACGGAAAAAGCGAAAGAACTTAGTAAGCAATATTTCGGTAGTAATGTGGTTTCACCAATTCCTTTTTTCGATCTGAAAAAGGTTGAAGATTTTTTTAAAATCGGTATAGAAGTATATCAACCCACCGAATGTGGCGTATGGTGGTTGAAAAAGGTACCAGCGCACTATGATGCAATAGGTAATAAACCAATGACAATAGGACTGTTTAATAATCACGCATTTCTGATAAAAAACCTTAAAAACCTATCTAAAATTTACGCCTGCAATAATTGCAAACAGAAATTCACGAAAGCGAGTAATATGAAGAGACACGGACCAACATGTATGAGAGGTGAGACAAAAGTAATATGCGATGGTAATTATTTAGAGCGCCCACGTTCGTCGTTCGAGAAAGCGTTCTACCCAAAAGGTTCTAACAGTTATGGCGCGATCGATTGGATGTACTCTGTGGAAAAGCGGGAGGGAATTCACATTCACCACGAACAGTGTGGACACGGAGGTGAAAGATGGATTTTAGGAGCTCCGGTAGATGGATACTGTCCAGAAACCAATACCGTATATCAATATCACGGCTGTTACTGGCACGGGTGTGAGATTCATGCAAAGCATACAAAAGAAGAACGCGCATCCACAATGAGAAGAGATAAACTTATTAGAAAAAGCAAAGAATTCAACCTAGTAGTTATGTGGGAATGCGAATTTCAAAGAACGGGTAAAGATATAAAGATCGGTTGCGACACTACTCTTTATCCATATCAGATAGTATACGATTTTGAGGCGTATCTCCAGTCAGAAGTTGAAACTACCGGTAATAGTTTAGAGTACGAAGCTGAGCACGTTCCGGTAAGCGTTAGTATAGGAGATAATTTATCAGGAACGGTAACTCATATTTGTGATAAAGATCCCGCAAAACTTATAGAAAAATTCGCAGAAGATTTGAAAGTCAGGGGAAAAGCTATAAGAGAAGAAGTATGGTCAAGATACGAATTTAATACGGAATATTTACGCGAAAAACAAATCGCCCAGATCAAACAGTGGATAGAACAAGTACCGGTTATAGGTTTTAACAGCAGTAAGTACGATATAAACTTAATAAAGAAATATTTAGTAGGCGAACTGTCATCAACAACGAAGAAAGTAATGGTCGGAAAAAGGGCGAGCGCGACAATATTTCTATTTACTCCGGAGTTTAGATTTCTTGATGTAATACTTTATCTAGGACCCGGTGTAAGTTACGATAGTTGGATAAAAAAGCCTACGACTGCAAAGGACAGAAATCTTTCTTTCCTTACGAGTGGTTCGATTCTACAGACAAGCTGGATTACCCGGGATTACCGGATATAGAGAATTGGTATTCCAAACTATCTGGGAAAATGTTATTAGACGAAACAGAATTAAGTAAATGTCGTAGAATTTTCGAAGAAAATAATATGAAAACTTTCAGAGATTGGTTGAAATATTATAACGATTTAGATGTAGCACCGTTCCTAGAAGCTGTGGGAAAAATGTGTGAATTTTATAAACACAGGGGTGTAGATATCTTCAAAGACGCGGTAACACTACCGGGTGTGGCTATACAATATTTATTGAGAGGAACCATTAAAGAACAAAAATCTTCGAAGACGATTATACCGGAGGATGCTCTATGCGCTCCGAAAGAAGAAACATACAAATAAAGATGAAAGACGCTCTAGTTGGTGGTCCATCGATAGTATTTACGCGATATGCGGAAGCCGGTGTTTCAAATATTAGAGTGGGTTCCAAACCTTGCGAGGCTGTTTTGGGGTACGACGCGAACGCGTTATATTTATCTACGTTAAATAAAGAGATGCCGTGTGGGAAAGAAACTATACATCATATAAATAACCCACATAATCCTAAACTTATTAAAAAGTTTAGTAAAAGGGTTTTATCCGGAGACTGGTTTGGGTTTACGGAGGTGGATATAGAAGTTCCACGCGACTTAAAATATAAGTTTTCCGAAATGTCTCCACTTTTTATAAACAGAGAAGTAGAGGTTGATGAAGTTCCCGCGCACATGTTAAAATATTTAAATGATACTGGCCGAACTAGAGGAAACGGAAGAAAATTGGTGGGATCTATGTCGGCCACCAAAGTATTGCTGTACGCGCCGCTGTTGAAATGGTATTTAAAACACGGCTTAGAAATAACGGGAGTTCATCGTGTTATAGATTATATTAGTGGTAAACCCTTCGAATGGTTCGCTAAAGAAGTTACAGCCGCAAGACGAACGGGGGATGTAGAACCGAATAAGAAACCGGTGGCCGACATAATGAAATTATTAGGAAACTCGTGTTGCGGAAAAATGATAGAAGCAACGGAGAGACATTTAAATACGACATATACGCGAGACGAAACCTGTGTTGACAAAGCATCTCCAAGATCCGCGTATTTTGATGATTTGGAGGAAGAGATAGGAGCATGCGTACGAAATATCTTCAAGAAAACCCCGGTGCGCGGTAAAGAGACCATTCCACTGCGGAATAGCCGTTTATCAACTAGCTAAATTGAGAATGTTGGAATTTTACTACGAATTTCTAGACAAATACGTAAAAAGAGAAGACTTCGAATTAATACAGATGGACACGGATAGTATGTATATAGGAGTTAGTGGAAAAACGATAGAGGAATTGATTAGACCTAACTTACTACAGTAATAGAGAACCAGGACTTTTCAAAATGGAATTTAGCAGAGATAGGGCGATAGCGTTATCTAGTAAGTGTTATTTCGTAGAAAAATTTAATTCAATTAATAAAAACTCCGCGAAAGGAATGTCCAAGAGAACTAACGATTTAAATTGGAATAGATATAAACGAGTACTAAGCGAAACTACAGAAGATGGAAAACACATTATAGATGTAGCGCAAAATAGAGGATTTAAAGTGAAAGACGGCGTTATGAAAACGTACTGTCAACGAAAATTAGGACTCTCGGCATACTACGATAAAAGACGCGTGTTATCGGACGGAATACATACGGAACCTCTCTAACGATCCGGGGGTAGCTGGGTGTCAGAAGGCACCATAAGAAGTTCTTCGCGAACAAACCCGCGAGATGGACCACCATCTAAATAGTAGAGCACGGGCTCATCGGGTTTGGTAATAGATCGATCTAGATGATATACACTGAGAGACCACACGGGATCAGTCGCGCGACGACTGCCACCTTCGAGCTCTCCCGGTTGATAGAGGTACCGGACGCCAATATTCGACGGAAGTGCAATCGGTGATTGCTGCTCCTGTAAACCAACGGGTCGCCCGCGCGAGACGGCAGATGGCTCGCTCGTCACCCTTTTTCTTTTTAACTTGATAGCATCTACGGGCTTCTTACCTATCAATCTGGTCACCTGCCAGTGCAGTGCGGAGACCACGGCGGGCAGTCTGGTCACCCACTCGGTCGATCGCGTATGAGGGTCTACGAGTTCTTTGGCGTATTGGTGACCGAACAGTCTCTCAGCCAGGGTTCGATTGAAACGCTCCACGATTCCCTGGTCCCGGTGGATGTTGACGCGGCCGCGTCTGACAGAAACTTTGTGTTTAGATAATAGATGAGATACCGCGCCCATGAACTCGCGGCCGGGATCGACCTGGAGAAGATTCGGCCATTTGAGAGGACTCCTTTTATATATTCGGGAAAGGGCCTCGGCCACCTCCTTAGACTCTTTAGTGGTCAACGGCTCAGCCCCCTTATAGCGACTCGCTACGTCAACGATTTTCAGCGCGTACTTGTACGTCTTGCGACCGACGCGATCGTGAGGGAGAAACAGGAGATCCGCTTGGTGAACTTGGTTCGGCACCGGCACGTCGAATTTCGGGCGCGGAATATTGTGAGGCGCGGGTAAATATATCTGCCAGATGGCCTGCTTCTTGAGCCATTCCTTGGTGGCGTTTTCTGAAACCTTGGTCGCCGCCGCGAGGTTCTTGATGGCAGCGAGTCCCTTCCAGTAGCCGCGTGGGCTATAGTACGTATTCGCCAGCTTGCGCGTTATTGTAATGCGAAGTATTATAATATATCGGACAATCTCCATATAATATGTTAGTCCATATAAATCTCGTCATATAATATGTTAGTTGGTTGATCAGTAATTGTTCAGAATTTGCAAAGCATTTGCTAAGAATTTGCTAATTACATTATATAAGAGGTTGGTTGGTAAGAATTTTGCTAAGAATTTGCTAAGAATTTTGCTAAGAATTTTGCTAAGAATTTGCTAAGAATTTTGCTAAGAATTTGCTAAGCATTTGCTTTATATAAGAGGTTGGTTGGTTGTTCAGAAATTGCTAAGAATTTGCTAAGAATTTTGCTAAGAATTTACTAAGAATTTGCTAAGCATTTGCTTTATATAAGAGGTTGGTTGATCAGCAATTGTTTATTTTGTAAAAATAATTAATTTAAAATTTTCGATTGAATATAGTAGCCGACGAGACCCACCACACCCATTCCTACGACGATGAACGCGATCTCGCGGTCTTTTTGGGTCTCTGACGGTACATAGAAATCTGAAAGTTGGGGCTCGGGATTCATTGGATCGAGACTTCTCTGCGGATATGCCAGCGCGTACTCTCGATTAGCTTCTTCAATGTTCTGGAAAGTTTGCGCGGCGTGATTCTCGCGGTGAAGCTCTTCGTTGACCCAGTCCAGATGTGCGGTTCGTTTTTTCGACCATGCTGCGTCTGCACTCTTGAGTCGTTCTTCGGCTAAATCGTGACGCTCGCGCTCCTCATCCGCGTCCGAGCTTTTCAGTTTAGAGAAGAAATAGTTGCTACCGCTGAAAGCCAATGCGTTTACGAGCGCACCACCTATCATTATTGCGATCGAAGTCATTTTATTTCCATATATTAACGGGTAGAATTCCAGCTTTAACTAGATAATCTCGGGTCCAAACTGCGGCCGCTACATCTAAGGTCGCGAGCCCTACGTCTCTCGCAGTAAAGTCCAATTTGGGAGCGGACCCTCCTAAGACCCTCTTTGATAGTTGAGCATACCCGATACTGAAACCCGATATCACCACGGCGTGATAAAGCGCATTCACTAACATTTTACCATCTTGTTCAGCCATTATTGCATATAAAAAGGATCGCGTTTAATGTTTAAATGGGGCGCATCCCTCAACGATTGTATTGGAACCGCGTCCAACAGTGTTGGGGGTTGTTTTTTTCAATTTCAGCCTCGTTGATGATCTGTTGTTGAAACGGTAAAGCACATACAGGGTGCCCACAACTGACAGACCACCAACAACAACAACCCACGGGATCCAATCAGTTGGAGCAATCGGTTCCAATCCAATAGCGAGTGGGGGAGAAACAGCTGCCACCGGGTGTTTTGTCGTCTCTGTCTCCGATTGCAACGACCGTTTGGCCTCCTCTCGAAGCTCGGCGAGTATTTTATCTTGTTTAACTTTTCGTGTGGCAGCAGCCGCTCTCCCAGCCGCCTGTCTTTTGAGATTTTTTATACGCTGAATGTCATCCAGTGGCGGAGTAACACTCGGGTTCGATTGTGTTGGAGCAATCGGGTTCAACACCGTCACTCTCGCGGGTGCGTCTTGTGTCATCATTATTAGGGCTTATAGTTCGTGGACATATATGTCCAAATTGACAGTGTTTACCCGTGATCAACGCGGTTGTCAGCGGAGCTAAGTACATTCCAAACTTGTGATAAAATGAGCAGCAGGCTGTTCTAAGAGTGTGTCCTATAAAAGGGTCGGTCTCTAGATCGCCAATCAATCCCGCGGTGTCTGGTATAGGGAGAAGTATACTAACGGTGGTAGCGTAAAAATAAATAGCCGCCGATCTGAGAGTTTTCGTCATCTCCGCACCTAATTTGGATTCGTATCGCGCGTACATTTTATCGACCTCCGCATCCGACATCTTATCCACCTGACAAACTGAGAGACTCCTACCGAGATAATGCTCCGATTGTCCCCCAGAAACCAGCGCAGCCAACCGCTCACGTCGCGCCGCGTTTTCATTTTCTTTCGGGACCGTATCGGCAGCCGTGCTGACAAGTGTTCCTACAGTTTCAGTCGTGTCGGCAGTCGGAGCGACTGTTTCTTCCATTTGCTGATCGAGAAGTTCGTCGCAGTTCATTTTTCTTATAATTAATTTAATTATTCTTACGAGTCTCATAAGTCTAACATATTGCCAAGCGCACCACCAGATACTTATGATCACCGTTATGCTCACAATAAAGCTAGCAGCGGAGCAACAAATTGTTAGCAATTGCTCAGCATTGTTAAGCATTTTCTCAGCATTGTTAAGTATTTGTTAAGCATTGTTCAACATTGTTAAGCAATTGCTCCAGCATTTATTCAGCAATTGTTCAGTAATTGCTAATTACATTATATAAGCGGTTGGTTGGTAGATCAGTTATTGTTCAGAATTTGCAAAGCATTTGCTAAGAATTTGCTAATTACATTATATAAGAGGTTGGTTGCTAAGAATTTGCTAAGAATTTTGCTAAGAATTTGCTAAGAATTTGCTAATTACATTATATAAGAGGTTGGCTGCTAAGAATTTGCTAAGAATTTTGCTAAGAATTTGCTAAGAATTTTGCTAAGAATTTGCTAAGCATTTGCTTTATATAACAGGTTGGTTGGTTGTTCAGAAATTGCTAAGAATTTTGCTAAGAATTTTGTTCAGAAATTGCTAAGAATTTGCTAAGCATTTGCTTTATATAAGAGGTTGGTTGGTTGCTAAGAATTTGCTAAGAATTTGCTAAGAATTTTGCTAAGAATTTTGCTAAGAATTTTGCTAAGAATTTGCTTTATATAAGAGGTTGGTTGGTTGCTAAGAATTTGCTAAGAATTTTGCTAAGAATTTTGCTAGGAATTTTGCTAATTACATTATATAAGAGGTTGGTTGATCAGCAATTGTTTTTGTAATTTGCTCAATTTATTAATTAATAATTGATAACTTCGTAAGCAGTCGGTTGATCGGTCTTTAACAGAAGCTTGGCGTGCTTAGTTTCCGAAAGCATCTGTCGAACCTCCAGGCGCTCCTCGCGCGTTGGGATAACGTCGTTCTCTCGAAGACAGTCATCGAACGAGTCTCGGTCCTTGCAGTGAAAGAGGGCGACCCATTTCGTTTGCTCGCGCAGATCCTTTAGGACGGCGTTGTACTTCTGAGTGGAGATCCATACGCTTTGTCTCGCATGGCGGCCAGAAAATGCGAGCTCGGAGAGCATGTCCTTCTTTTTGGTCATCGCAGCCTTGGCCGAGCAATCGTCAATCACGTATAGGGTGGGTCTCTCCCTGGAATATTTGATAGAAGACACGCAGCCAACCGTGAAGCCTGTCGCCGGGGTCAATAACGTATACCTCAGGGTCGGTCCATATCCAAGGGCGCCGCTGATAAGTCTCGTTGTGCCGCACAGTGGGACACAGGATCACGATGTGACGAAAGGCATCGTGGTAAGAGCCCTCGAGTAAGTCGAGGATGAAAACCGTTTTTCCGCATCCTGTCTGCCACATATTATAGCAGAGTGTGCATCTCCAATAGCGAATTGGTATTGATTTTTAGTACATCGCTGATACGTATCGGCCATCTTCGATGTTGATTTTTGCGCGTCCGTAATTATATATAAGTACACGTTCAATGTGCCAGCTCCATCCGCCTCTTTGGTTATCTGGATCGTCACACCCTCGCTAGCGTTCTCAACTTGGCGTCCGCTACCGTGCATTTGGTCGTCGTCGCTGGCTCGCATGTCTAGCCATAACGCGTATTTGGTAGTCAGGAAATCCGCGAGGGAGACGTCCGAGAGCTGCAGGTATTTGGCAACCGCGGCAACCTCCGGGGAACGCTTAGAGCCGGAAGCAAAATGTTTCCTTACTTCGTCCCACTGCTGGTGCGCGCGAAGACCCGCGCTGTAGAGTTGATTGGGTAATCCCTCGATCGTCACCTCTACCTTCGTGATTTTGGGGTTATAAAATTTGTCGGATTTTCTAGCACCGAGCGTGAACCGACCCTCCTCGAACAACATCAGTATACCTTTCATCGAGCGGGCGGGTACGTTGACATTAATATTCCACAATGTTTCGCTTTTGTCTTTCGTCATCTTGCGGTGGCGAAGAACTCGGTCGTAAAGTATAGCAACGCGCCTGATATACTGGGTTCTGATCAATCGCGCGAGTTCGGGCATCGTGACCATGTCGTACTCCAGCGAAACATTGTCGATCGTATACTTCGATGTCATGTCAGTGGCTATAGGAACTCGGCCGTAGTCATTGAACGTTAGTTCGTATTCGAGGCGGTCAGCCAAAGCACTCTGATAGTAGGGCATGTGACTCTCCAGCAACTCAAAGTCGAGCGGGATGTAGAATCGGTTGCCGTAAGCGGCCGCGACCGCGTTGTCGCTCGCGATGTTGTCTACCTTGTCACCAGCCCCGATTCTAAGTCTGGTTACGTTCCTATTTCGGCTGGTGTCAATACCTTGATATACCGCATTTTCGCGCTCTTGTGCCGTCTTCCACAGGTCCTGGTAACAATGGTAGACGTTGCTGTCATCGATCGACAACACCTCATTACCAGAAATCTTTATCATGGTCTTCTTGACGATGGCGCGACCCAGGTTCTGAACGATGGTTCGGTCCCCGTCCGTCGATGTAAGCGAAATAGTGAAAGCGAGGCGAACAGTCCCCGGCGTAATGACGTCGCTAGCTCCGAGGTTGGGGAAGCGAACTAAGAGTTGCTGGTTCTGGTCGATCGTCGAGGGGTTGTTCGTAATAACGACACTCTGTCTCACGCCTTTTGCCCCGAGGGGCTCACGCAGTCTGCGATATGGATTGAGTTTGCGACCGTATTGACTCGAAGACATAATCTATTAAACCTGTATGGTTTTGTCTTTAATATAATAATTATTATTATAAAGATGGCTGGTCTCGATATTGGCATGGACGATTTCGACCCATATAGCCGAGGTGAGGGCTTGGACGATGATGATGACGACGATTTCGACTCCCTATATAGCCGAGGTGATGAGGGCTTGGACGATGATGACTATTTCGACCCATATAGCCGAGGCGAGGGCTTGGACGACGATTTCGATGACGAAACGACCTTCATAGAGCCCCCACCCGAGAAAAATGCACATTTAGAAATGTGGGAGGCCCCACCCGAAACTCCGGCATGGGCGGGCGGTGCCGATATTCCTGCAGGGATCTCCGAGGATGAGCTGGCGTCTCTCGAGGAAACGAATACTCTGGTGAAACGGTGGGAGAGTGAAGTGTCTAAACACGGCATCAAGGCCACGTTGGAGTTCCGCAGCACTAAAAGTGGAGACCTGTGGGTTAAATGGAACAAGAACTGGAAGTTGCTGACGTACAAGAACGACCCGACCAAGTTCCTCAGCCCCTCTTCATTGAACCGATATGGAGCACTCCTCACTCGAGCTCTCGGAGTGATCGATGATCAATCGCAGTTGCCTAAAAAAACGAAAAATGGTAAAAAATCTTTCAGACTACCGACAAAACGCTGGCGAAGACGGCCGCCACTATAGAAACGATCGAGCTCAGCGAGATCCCTCGCGTAGCCACCGACGCTATTAACACGATTGAAACCACGGTCAACGAAATAAACGGCACGAAGTTTGACCCACCGTTACCTCATCGCGAACTCCGCGGACTCGATAAGGTACTGCAAACAACCCGGGGCGAACTGGTCAATAACCTCTCCAAACTCTCAGCGCTGGACGAACATATCGCTCTAGAAGAAAGAAAAATAAAGGAAGCACGTGGCGATAGAGAATCTACCGAGCGAATCAACAAACTCCTGCGGTCGTTGCGGGATGAAAAAGAAGCTCGCTTGGAGGCTGCCTCGACTAACCGTGAGACGCTTTCCGGTAAATTAAGTCGGAGCCGCGAAACAATCTCGAGGGTCCTGCACGAGGACACGAAACTCGGTGAGCGTCTTCGCACTCTGTTCAGAGAGAAGGGCTTCACGATAGTAACCATCCTCACAGCTTTCACCATGATTATATCGACCCTAATTTTATCTGTATCGTCTCTAGTTCTATCTATCACGGGTTGTTCGGCACCAGCACCAGCTCCATCCGGTGGAGCCAAAGAATGGATAAAAAAAACAACTAAAAGCCCTCGTCAGTGTCCTGGCCAAATTAGCAGGAAAGTTGGCTGCCGCACTGCCCGGGTTGATAGGAGGTCTCCTCTCCTTCTTGTTATCTATATTATCAAAAACGGCCGGATGGCTCGCCAATAATGCTTGGGCTTTAATCGTGGCGATCGCCGGTCTCCTACTATTCTCCGCCCGAGAGTTTCTAAAACCAAAGCGCAAGTAGTCCGATTGCCACGAGGGCAACGACGAGCCCTAATTTCTCCTCCTCGTGGGTTGTGCTTCCAATTTCAACAGTGTTCATGATTGGTGTTTCCGCGGGTGGAACAACGGGTTTAAATGAACTTGATTCATGAATTGGGGGTGGTGCTTGCGGTTTTATGAAATCGGTTCCACTGTTGGGGGTGCGCTTGATGATATCCACGTTCACGTTCCCGTTGTGGCCGATTTTTTGATCGACTGTGGCGATTACGATCTGATTATTGTAACCGTCAACCGGGTCGTCTCGTAGTATCATATTGCTCGGCGCCATATAAAGACCTATTCTAAATACGTTGTCTACCGGGGTGCTGGCAGTCTGCAAAACGTCTTGATAATTTTGGATCGCCTTCTCCAGGTCCACCTTAGCCGAGATGGCGTCCTCAACAAGCGCCAATAATTGTTTTTGCGCGTCAAACGCCGTTCCCGTGCCTAGTATAGAACTGCGAGTTTGTTTTTGGGCACCGCGGATAGCCCAAACGTACGTGCGAATGGAATCGTTGAGACGAGAAACCCCAGCCTGCGTGAATCCCATTCCCTTATCTAACATAAAGGTACTCCACGCGGTCTGAACCCCGGAATCCTGCTGTATGTAGTATATATGAGCTCGTTTCGGAGGCAACCAAATACAAGATGATACTCCACAGCGTCTACCTCCAGATACTTCGGGCCCGAAGGTCATCGTCGCTGGATCAAAATTCCCGGCGTTCCGACTGACGATGTGGTCACCGGAGTGATCGTGTCTAAAATCAGTCTGCGTCCAATTCCCGGACTGACCCCGAATGAGAACGTCCCCGAGGCCAGTGCTGTTAGAAAATACTTTCTGTCTCCAGTCCGCAACTTTTGAAACGTTAAATTCGTTACACAGTCTTTCGAACGCCCCACGATCGTATGTGTTGGAAATTGGATCCCAGCCGTCGTCTTGAGGTAGTGAAATACCTAGTTCTTTGATAATCCTCCTAATAGTATAATACGCGTGAAAGTTGTAGACACTTCGGAGCATGACATTCTTGGATGCCATATGGTCTTGATGCGAAACTCCACATCCGGCTGTTGCGCACCATACAGCGAAATTTAGCTGATTCTGCCAAAACTGCATCGGTGTTGCTTTCCACCCGTTCACAGCCTCCATCGTAATAATCTTTGGCAGCCTATATTTCTCAAACGCGTTAGGAAAATTGGTGACAAAGCCACTGTTCGGTCTAACCGTTACAGTTGGGTGTACAAGGTGGTCAACAACGTCCTTTTGTGTGTATTTACCTCCGACCGCGTACTTTGCATTAGAGTTAAAGCTAAATGCTTGGGTATCCATTGAAAGATATTATTATTATTATGTTTGCTTCTATCACTAATGTTCAGAAAGAGAGTTGTGAACTTCAAAAGTCGATCTACAACTGCTGCGGAAAACGTAGAGTAGGTCTCAGATCGATCACGTTCACTGTTGGGTGGAAAAACGTTGGGAATGGCGAAGGGTTCGGCTACATTAAGGATAGACGACACGTAAGTGTGAGGCTGCCCCCCGGCCTTTGGAGTTCGAGATCCCTCCAAACTTTTGTCGCGTCGGAGCTTGCTGGTAGAGCCAACCTCACAATCTCGAAAGTCACCGGACTCGCGACCTTAACCGTCGAACCCGCCAACCGGGTAACGATCACCCCGGCTTTGGCCCCACTGTTAGGATTAGCACCCACTTACAACGAGGATGAACGGTTTCGGCTCCCTGTCTTCTCAGCGGGCGAGCACCACGGCGATACCCCGGTGAACTTTACCTTCACAAAAACTCTCGGGGTGCACCTGGATCGGGTGAACACATCGTACAACCTGGTAGACGGCACTCCCAGCACATTACTAAAAACTGTGCCGGCCAGCGATTGTTTCTTTGGGGAGACTGTGACATTAGACTTCCCACACCCCGAGATGAAAGTTTTGGAATCGGGACACATCCACGAGTTGAAGATTTCTATTCTCGATGATCAAGCGAGAAAGTTGAATAACTATTACCCGATTTCGGTCGTTCTCGAAATAACCGATTAAACATTAATATATATACATATTAATCATGAGCATATACGGTACAGGTGGTTCCAACTTAGAACGGGACGTTCCCGTCGCGGCCGCGGCATACGATGAAGCCGCGATGAGAAGGCTGGAGAGGGGCGTAGCACAGTCCCACACAATTTTAACTAGGGCGTTTGCACAAATGGGAAAAATGCAAGCTTGAAAACCCGTCATAACAGTTTGTGCCGAGGAGCGGGGTTCACTAAGCGAGGGGGCCTACGAATATTCATTCGGTGCCAACGCGAGCAACAGATACTTTATAATTTTCTTAAAATTAATAAATAATAATTTTTACAAAACTAATTATCAAATTAATAAAATAACGAACCATCCCGGAAATTCGTGAACCTCGTTAAGTGTTTATAAATAATTATAATTTGCGCACCATTTTTATGTTGTATAGGAAAGTGATGAGTATATATACGTTTGAAAGCCTTACAACAATTGGTCTCATCTCGTGTGTGCCGTGTTCTTGATCCGGTATGACGTCCGTCTCGTCTGTTTAATGGTAGAAGTCTCTAAATGTGTGTGTGTGTGAATTGGTGATGGAATTGTATAGCTCAAAGGTGCCGGCCTAAAAGATTTCTACCTAAGAGCTTGCAATTTCGGAAACCAAATTCACACATAGGCTCGCCTTACTTCGCTGGTTTCTCTCATTTCGTTTCGGAGAGGAATTGGCAATGGGGTTCAAGGCGACCCGTAAAATGAGACTGTGAGCCAACAGATGAGTGGGCATAAGAAAGATCACAACACCCCAGTGGCTGGGTGCCGGCTAGAAATCTGCCCAGTCGCTGGGGGTGTGTACACGAGTGGAGGCTTTTGCTATTTTTTTTTTTTACAAATTATTAATAATTTGTTCAATATCGTAGAAATAAATTAGCTATAGTGGAGGAGGAAAATGCCGTGTTGAAAAATAAATATGACAACGGGATGAAATAAATCCTTTGTATTAGTATAGTGTTATCTGTTCAATTGGACGTTCAATGAACATGAGGTATTTTATGACAACGACACGAAAACAAATCCTTTTTAGTACTATAGTTTTATCTGTTCAATTTGGGAAAACGTGATGTATTTATGACACCAATTGTCACGTTTTTTGTGTTGGTGACCAGTTTGTGCTATTGGACGAAACGGTGTTTTATCGGGGGTGGTGGTGGTAGTATATAGGGGTGAAAATGATACCACCGTTAGGTGGTATCATTTTGACTCCCTATATACTACTAAGGCAGAGCCTCGCCCATCCCGTTTCTGTGCCGCGCCAGATATGTTTTCCCATTTACTGCACTAACCTACTATTCTATTTATCCCGTCAACACATACAAATGGCTGTAAAATGCAAAAAAAATACAACTCCAGCCACCTCACATATTCATATGCAGTGATTAGGTCTTATTGACAGGATATCAACAAGAGCTGTAGGAGAACAGCATGGCTCGACTACGAGGGTTGTCGATGTACACATAGCTTAACAAACAAGGTGGCCGTGGCTTGCATAAAAACCTTAACCAAGGTTGACTAAAAACCTTAACCAAGGGAAATTAAGTAAGTAATTCAAGGTTAAATGTAGGTCAATGTCATATATAGGTCAGGGGTTATTGAAGTACATCACTAGGAGATGAAGTTTTCCAGGTATGGTTGCTGTAGGCCCAGGAGTATTCCATATACAAGCTTGACTAAAAACCTTAACCAAGGGGAAATAACTAAGTAATCCAAGGATAAAAGTAGGTCAGGGTCAAATATAGGTCAGGGATTATTGATGTACATCACTAGCAGATGAAGTTGTCTAAGTATGGTTGCTGTAGGCCCAGGAGTATTTCATATACAAGCTTGACTATAAACATTACCCAAGTTTGAGTACAAACCTTAACCAAGTGGAAATAAGTAAGTAATTCAAGGTTAAATGTAGGTGAAGGTAAAATATAGGTCAGGGGTTATTGATGTACATCCCTATGAGAAAATATTATCCAAGTATGGTGTCTGTATGCACAATAGTATTCCATGTACAAGCTTGACTAAAAACCTTAACCAAGATTGACTAAAAACCTTAACCAAGGGGAATTAAATAAGTAATTGAAGGTTAAATGTAGGTCAAGGTCAAATATAGGTCAGGGGTTGTTGATGTACATGACTAGGAGATGAAGTTGTCCAAGTATGGTTGGTGTAGGGCCATGAGTATTCCATCTACAAGCTTGACTAAAAACCTTAACCAAGGAGAACTAACTAAGTAATTCAAGAGGAAATGTAGGTCAAGGTCAAATATAGATCAGGGGTTATTGATGTACATCACTATGAGAAAAGATTGTCCAAGTATGGTGTCTGTATGCACAATAGTATTCCATGTACAAGCTTGACTAAACAAACTTAACCATGGGGAATTAAGTAAGTAATTCAAGGCTTAATGTAGGCCAAGGTCAAATATAGGTCAGGGGTTGTTGATGTACAGCATTAGGAGATGAAGTTGTCCAAGTATGGTTGGTGTAGGGCCAGGAGTTTTCCATCTACAAGCTTGACTAAAAACCTTAACCAAGGTTGACTAAAAACCTTAACCAAGGGGAATTAAGTAAGTAATTCAAGGTTAAATGTAAGTCAAGGTCAAATATAGGTCAGTGGTTGTTGATATACATCACTAGGAGATGAAGTTGTCCAAGTATGGTGGGAGTAGGGCCAGGAGTATTCCATATACAAGCTTGACTAAAAACCTTAACCAAGGGGAATTAACTAAGTAATTCAAGAGGAAATATAGGTCCAGGTCAAATATAGATCAGGGGTTATTGATGTACATCCCTATGAGAAAAGGTTGTCCAAGTATGGTGTATGTATGCACACTAGTATTCCATGTACAAGCTTGACTAAAAACCTTAACCAACGTTGACTAAAAACCTTAACCAAGGGGAATTAACTAAGTAATTCAAGGTTAAATGTAGGTCGAGGTCAAATATACATCAGGGGTTGTTGATGTACATCATTAGGAGATGAAGTTGTCCAAGTATGGTGGGTGTAGGGCCATGAGTATTTCCCAAATATACAAGCTTGACTAAAAAAACCAAAACTCAATCCAAGGGGTGAATTTAAATCTAAGTAATTGCAATGAGGAAATTGTAGGTTCAAGGTCAAATAATAAGATCAGGGGGTTATTGATGTACATCACTAGGAGATGAAGTTGTCCAAGTATGGTGGGTGTAGGGCCAGTAGTATTGCATATACAAGCTTGACTAAAAACCTTAACCAAGACGTGAAGGTGACGCCGACGCCGGGGTGACAACATAAGTTCTAACTATTCTTCGAATAGTCGAGCTAAAAACCTTAACCAAGGGGAATTAACTAAGTAATTCAAGGTTAAATGTAGGTCAAGGTCAAATATAGATCAGGGGTTATTGATGTACATCCCTATGAGAAAAGATTGTCCAAGTATGGTGTCTGTATGCACAATCGTATTCCATGTACAAGCTTGATTAAAACCTTAACCAAGGTTGACTAAAAACCTTAACCAAGGGGAATTAACTAAGTAATTCAAGAGGAAATGTAGGTCAAGGTCAAATATAGATCAGGGGTTATTGATGTACATCACTAGGTGATGAAGTTGTCCAAGTATGGTGGGTGTAGGGACAGTAGTATTGCATAGACAAGCTGGACTAAAAACTTTAACCAAGGCGTGACGGTGACGCCGACGCCGGGATGACAACATAAGCTCTAACTATTCTTCGAATAGTCGAGCTAAAAATGTTTCACGGCACATACGCACGGTGTTGACGGGATAAAAGTAACACTGACGGCCATTTTGGAAGGCAATATTCCATTCGGCCTTATAGACAAATATTGGAAATAATCACATTTTCGCAATTATTAAATTTTGCACAAAACAAAAAAATTTTTTTATTCCATATATGATGAGTTCAGTTTGTTCAACACATTCAACTAGCTAAAACGTTACTATGGAGGTATTTAAACTGAAATTATCAGATACATGTGCGAAAATGTTAAATTTGATATATTTAGTTATACATGTATTACCGGTAATTCCATTAATCACACCGGCATTATTTTTCTCATTATTTTTCTCATTATTTTATTAACAATGAACATAATTATATTCATTTATTATAGGGTTATACTGAGTATGAAGTTCAGAGCTCCAGATAAGGTGCATATTGGCGTATTTTACACACTTATTTTAGCTAAATACGCACTGATTATCAAAAGTGCGAGTACAAAATACTCACAGAAATGTGAAAATACGCATTGATTTTCAAATTGAGTAGTGAAAATACTGTAATAAAGTTAAAATTTACTTTGTTAAGCTGCAAAAAGGAACGGTGTTTACTTTACTTAGTTCCCCATTTAATAAGGAAGAAAATCAATAATACATTTGTAAAAGTAAAACACGCAATGAATTTGAAATCTGGTGGTATAATACTCTGTAGATACAAAACTTATCTGGAGCTCTGGCAATTGGTTTGGCACAGCATATTTCATCACAATTTTGGCGGCAGTTTTAACAGTGAAACTTACACTGGACCCTGAAGATAGTCCGCATATCACACCAGTTAATCCATTGTTTGATGATCTTCCCAACCTCCACACCAGTCGTATCCAATACCTGTAAAATGTATTGTGGCGATGCAAGAAACAGAATAGGCCCATGGCCAGTGCTTTCAGTACATGTAATATTGATATTGATTTTCAGGAATTGCTTTTGATTTTTTTATGAATATTTTAGGATCTTTTTTACACAGACAAAGAAAGACCAATTTCAGGAATTTAATATCATTTTTACGGAGTAATGTATGGCTGTGACTGGAGAAATGGGAATTATAGAATTTGTCACCAGTGTAGCTCCTGATCAAATAGCCCACTCCTGTAGTCTGATAACGAGCTATATTGCTTGTTAGAAGTATGACAGGTGTGTCATTGATGGTATGACGAACAGTGCAGATCCTGATCAGACTGTGCAAAATTGGTCGCAAAACCCATAGCCACATTTAAGTCAAAATCCTGTTAATGAAAGCACCTTGACGAGAAATCTAAGCACTGAGTACAGACATGCATTGCAATGGCTCGGAATCACCCTCTCAAATGATAGGGCTGCATTCATTATGGTCCACCTACGAAAATCAATTCGCACAACTTTTGGCCATTTGTTAAGCTTGATTCGCACAACTTTTGGCCATATTTTACGCTTCATTTGTACACCTTTTGGGCACATTTTACACTTCATTCGCACAACTTTTGGCCATATTTTACACTTCTATTGTACACATTTTGGGCACATTTTACGCTTCATTCGCACAACTTTTGGCCATATTATGCTCATTTCACACAACTTTTGGCCACATTTTACGCTTCATTCGCACAACTTTTGGCCATATTTTATGCTTTATTCGCACAACTTTTGGCCACATTTTACGCTTCATTCGCACAACTTTTGGCCATATTTTATGCTTCATTCGCACAACTTTTGGCCACATTTTACGCTTCATTCGCACCACTTTTAGCCATATTTTATGCTTGATTCGCACAACTTTTGGCCACATTTTACGTTTCATTCGCACAACTTTTGGCCATATTTTACGCTTCATTTGTACACATTTTGGGCACATTTTACGCTTCAGTCACACAACTTTTGGCCATATTTTATGCTCGATTCACACAACTATTGGCCACATTTTACGCTTCATTCGCACAACTTTTGGCCATATTTTATGCTTGATTCGCACAACTTTTGGCCACATTTTACGCTTGATTCGCACAACTTTTGGCTATATTTAATGCTTGATTCGCACAACTTTTGGTCACATTTTACGCTTCATTCGCACAACTGTTGGCCATATTTTATGCTTGATTCGCACAACTTTTGGCCACATTTTACGCTTCATTCGCACAACTTTTAGGCATATTTTATGCTTGCTTCGCACAACTTTTGGCCATCTTTTACGCTTCAATCGCACAACTGTTGGCCATATTTTACGATTGATTCGCTTTGTCACATTGTAGTGTGTAATATATGATCATGGTAGTTACCGTGAAGACAATGTCCTTGCAGCAGGCGCAGTAGCCAAACTCACTGGTGATCGTGAACACCTTGTTGCCGTGGGCGTCGCATACCTCGTACTTTTGCGTCCACGGTGTCCAGCTGTAATGTTATTTATTTATTTATTGATGTCACAGCCTGTCAACAGCTAATGTCATTTTAGGCTGGGTTAACAGTCAAATCCCATATTTCCTCCTCAAGCAGAATTGAATAATTACATAACTTTCGGTAATGAAGTGACCATGAAGTTTGGTAATGATTTGATCAGGAGATATTCAACATTTGGACGTACATAAAAAATTGACGACACAAAGGTAACAGTCAGCAAGGTCAATGTGAACCAACTGACAGTGGGTGAAAACATTTTATTTCATCAAATTCTACGAACATTTTCATTATTAAAATATTTAAAAAAAAAAACCTGATTTTCTTTTGGCGACAATTTGGTTAGAAATATCATGTCCAAAATAAATCCACTTTCTATGTATATCGGAGACACGGTGTCGTTAAGTGTTATACAAACCTTTGTTTGACTGTGCCGATGGACACGCCCGCTGGACTCATTATGTCCACTTCTATGAGACAGCAACACCATCAGTAGCCGATTTCATCAAAATTGCAAAGCATACTTATCTAGCTAAGTATACTTTGAGGGAGTAATCATTTATTTTCCCGAAATGCATTATTTCATATAGAACTAACAACTGCAAACATTTGATGATTAAAAGTATGCAGAATTATTATACTGAATTTATTACATTATGACAGTCAAAATGGCTGTGATAATGTAATAAATTCAGAATAATAAAAATTAATAAATTTATCCTTAAATTGAAAATTTCTCCCTCAAAGTGTATATACATGTAGCAAGATAAGTATACTTTGCAATTTTGGTGAAATCGGCTACTGAGCCAGCCCATACAGTTTTTTCTTATTTTCTATTTTCCTCCATGAAAACATGCTTTGGCAGGATTCCATCGGCTGCC
This sequence comes from Conchocele bisecta, assembly GCA_029237695.1. Taxonomy (NCBI): domain Eukaryota; kingdom Metazoa; phylum Mollusca; class Bivalvia; order Lucinida; family Thyasiridae; genus Conchocele; species Conchocele bisecta. Next base: position 12,582,235 of record CM055270.1, on the reverse strand, counting down.
AAAGCGTGTTTTTCCTTTGAAATAACAATGATGACAATATTTCCTGACATTTAAGTCACGATAATTCCAGCACAAAAATATTTACACAATTCCCTAACATTTTCTTGGCCCATAGCAAGTATCTGTCCAAAATTTATATCCCAGTAAACTCCCACGCCGAACTACTTTCCATAACCGTGAGGCGCAGTTAAAATAATTCTTAAGAAAACGGAAAATAAACACATTTTCTTGATGAATTTATTTCAAATGCTGGAATTATAAGGAATGAATGGCCTTTTTGTTGAATTCATCGGGGATATAAGGCCTTTGTCCAGTATTTCCGCGACTTTTCCAAGTTTATACCCCGATAAATTCCACAAAAAGGCCATTCATTCTTATAGTGTCTCAGATATTCAATATGTGCTTTTTCATCCCATGCACAGAATTTATTTTTAACCAAATGTTACAGGGCAAGAAAAATGTGCACCGGCCCGGGGCTCGAACCCGGGACCTCTGGTTTACCGTACCGTCGCTCTAACCGACTGAGCTAACCGTGCACGAATACACACTTCTTCCCCACAGTGAGTTACGTACCATGGCACAAACACACTATTTTATTTGATAAAATTGAATTACTTCTAAGGAGATTTTCATTATTAACATATATTTTTTTAAACAAAACTTCTGGCGTTAACTTGGTTCAGAAATACGATGCAAATCCAAAATAAATATTTCTGTGCATACCTGAAACCTGATGCCTTTAAGAGTCGTAATAATACATGCACTGACCTCTGTTTGACTGTGCCGATAGACACGCCAGGGGGGCTCATGATGTCCATTTCCATGAGACAGCAACACCATCCCAGCCAGCCGACACAGCGGAACGGCCGGTACAGCTGGATCAGGTGTTGCCCGCTGTTGTCTGTGATGTTCATCGTGAACGGGCGGTTATTGCTGCAGCACTGCCGCGTCATGCAGTTCGTGTCTGAAACGGAAAACTAGCAAAATTCACACCCGCCCACTCGTTGGGCGAGTGTAATCTGAGTGGGCTGTGTGTGCTGTAAGTCATATGCATTCCACTATTGAGTTGAATGCATGCGGCTTACGACACATGCAGTCAGCTTGGTGATATGGTGGTACGTTTTAGACCTGTAGAAAAACAAAAATATACGTAGTCATATCTGTATTTATGGCCATAAAAAATAAGTACATGTACTTTGGTTCTCAAACACGGGTTTTGCGGAAGTAGTCAGACGCATATAACTTCTTTAGACATAAAAAATCACAAGATTTTCGTCAGACATGATTGGAATTAACATATTGTTGCATGCATGTTTTTTTATTGATCATGTGGCCAATTTACTGTACAATCTTATTAATCACAGGCCGTCAAGTGAGGGATTGGTAAAAAAAAATAGGAAAATAGGAATTCAGACGGTGAAAAAATAGGAATAAAATAGGAAAATATAGTCTAAAATAGGAATAAAATGTTATTTTAAGATTTGTTCCCAACACATTTTATGGCCAACCTCACCTTTTAATATTTGTGTTGATAATTTGTGTTGCATTGCTCAAAGACTATAACTTTTAAGTTATTAATAATTATTAATAATTACTTCATGATCTAAAACCAAGATTTTGACACACTACTTGTGCTATATTAATTAAAGTAATGTACATATATGTTGGCCACCATACCTTCAGCCAACCAAATCCACCCCTGTCTTTGTTATGTTTTGAAAATATATATGGGCCGCGCTCTGTGAAAACCAGCCTTAATGACAACGTCATGAAAGCCTGAAAATGACGTCCCAAAGTTACGCTTAAATTTACCAACGTCACGTCGGATTTTGACACTTGAAATAGTTGCGTCATTGCAATAAGTTGACGTTGTCCTATTTATAACTGTACGCTTTACTATTTGTGGTTCACAAACATTTTAATGCTGGATACGCGTAGCAGAATTGTATAGTTGTTTCCATAGTGGTTCAGACAGATGTCTATTTTTTCGGTTTCCTTCAAGTGATTTTGTTGATTATTTTTTATTATATATGGACGACTTGTGCCCTGACATTTGAAACTAAATAACCATACAACCGGTAATTTTTAGATAACACCATCACAGAATCAGTATTATGTAACAAATAGAACTGGGCACAGGGCTTAATCCGTTTAATTTAGTGTTTCGCCTGTCGACTGTTTCAACAATCAACATACAAATACGATTTGGAATTTTTCAGACAAATAAGCGTGTCACAGATGTATATTAACTAGATTGGTCAGTAAGCGAGGCTTACGGAATACCCCCCACGTGGGCCCAGGTACCCCTAAAATATATAAAATTTTCCGAGTGTGTGGGCTTGTGACCTTGACTCTGGGCTTAGCGGGACCGGCATGAACGTGAATTTGTCACAGGGTAGTAGAGGTCCATTGCAGCAATGCGTGTGTGAAATGTGAAGCAGATCCGAGTAAGGAAATAGAAGTAATAACAGATTTCTCTGATGTTAAGTTTTGCAAAGAGACTAACTATGTGACCATGACCTCGAGATCAGCGGGAATTTGTCACAGCATGATAGTAGAGCCTTAGAGGAATGCATGCATGAAGTATTAATAATTTTCGATGAACGAAATAGAAGTTATAACATATTTATCTGATGTTAAGTTTTGTAGAGACTAAGTATGTAGAGACTAAGACCTTGGGATCAGCGGGGGATTGGACGGTCATAGATCTGTCACAGCATGATAGTACAACCTTAGAGGAATGGACGAGTGAAATATTAAGAATTTTAAATGAAGGAAATAGAAGTTATAACTTATTTCTCTGATGTTAAGTTTTGTAAAGCGACCAAGTATTTGACCTTGACCTTGGGATCAGCAGGGGATTGGACGGTCGTAGATCTGTCACAGCATGATAGTACAACATTAGAGGAATGGACGAGTGAAATATTAAGAATTGTCAATGAAGGAAATAGAAGTTATAACTTATTTCTCTGATGTTAAGTTTTGTAAAGCGACCAAGTATTTGACCTTGACCTTGGGATCAGCAGGGGATTGGACGGTCGTAGATCTGTCACAGCATGATAGTACAACATTAGAGGAATGGACGAAGTATATTAAGAATCAATGAAGGAAATAGAATTACTTATTTCGATGTTAAGTTTTGTAAAGCGACCAAGTATTTGCCTTGACCTTGGGATCGCGGGGGTTAGACGGTCGTGGATTTGGCACAGCATGGTAGTAGAGCCTTAGAGGAGAGGAATGCAAGTGTGAAATATTAAGCATTTTAGATGAAGGGAATAGAAGTTATAACATATTTCTCTGATGTTAAGTTTTGTAAAGAGACTAAGTATTTGACCTTGACCTTGGGATCAGCGGGGGTTGGACGGTCATGCATTTGGAATGGCATGGTAGTAGAGCCTTACAGGAATGCATGTGTGAAATATTAAGCATTTTAGATGAAGGGAATAGAAGTTATAACATATTTCTCTGATGTCAAGTTTTGTAAAGCGACCAACTATTTGACCTTGACCTTGGGATCAGCGGGGGTTAGACGGTCGTGGATTTGGCACAGCATGGTAGTAGAGCCTTAGAGGAATGCAAGTGTGAAATATTAAGCATTTTAGATGAAGGAAATAGAAGCTATAACAATATTTCTCTGATGTTAAGTTTACGGACGCACGGATGCACACACGGACGGACGGACAACCTGACTCCAGTATACCTTCCCCCCCCCCCCCCCAACTCATTGTGAGGGGTATAATTATGATAGTGCTAAAATATACGCCGCTCCTGGCATATCGCATCATGGTGACACTGGGCCAATGTTTTAGTATTTAGTGTGTTGGTATTGTGTTACATGCATATTTACTGCGACACAATAATCATGATAATTGTTCACCATATTCTGGCCTGTTTCCCGATGTATAGGCAATTGCAACAGGTTGCACTATATCGCTACACCACGCAACACAGTAAAATGTGCGTAATAGTTCAACAATATGACACAAAAATATTACCATAAACATAACTCATAATTTAGTGTGTAAATCTCTGACTGTGTTATATTTAGCGACTTTCAAATATATCACATTGAATTAGTCGTACGATGTAATGTAACAATGTAAATATTCTAAAATGACCACTTGTAAATATGGTTATATGAATGTATAGTAATTTTACTAGTATATTTGCAATCATTGCAGACACTGATCAGACTGCACATATGCACAGATCTCCAACATTTACACATTTTAGAAGTCCGACTTTGCCAGATTGTTGTTAATTGTCTTACATTGTACTACATTGTACTAAATAATGCCCGTCTGCGTGCTTTGTTTGTTATCAAAGGGCCGTTCTAGTCGGAGGCGTGTAAATAATATAAAGCAAACGCACAAGTACACATCACACGCATCTAAATTCAAATGAGCCGCTTCGAACAATAGTCGCAAGGTGTGGTATTGTATTATGGCGCATTTTAGAGGAAAAATATATTTACTCGCCAAATTTTAGGAGGGTGGGGGGGGGGGGGGGTGGGGGGGGGGGGGGGGGGGGGGGGGGAGGGCGCCAGATTTTTCCCTACGTGAATCGCCCTTGTTTTTAGCATGGCTGTTTCTTTGTTTACTTTGAATGTACTTTTTCTGAAACACAACAAAACTAAATTGCACATTTCATTTTCAAATTAATTATTCCCGACGAGAGAATATACTGCCGGTATTTTTATCGGGACATGTAACAATTATACAACCATGTATGTCACATCTCCACATTTTCCCGGCAGTGGCGGTGGTGGCCAGTCGAGGGAGTGGGGGTCAGCGGGCAGCATTTTCCCATATACCTGCTACCTGCTAGTACGGGGTACATGTACATTAGCCCGTCCGTCAGTCATATTGGCTACACAGGAAAATGGGGGGGGTGGTCTTCCCGCTTTCTGAGATGTAAATTTAATTCTGAGAGTCGGGGAATGGACAGTCGATTTTTATTTTGTTTAAAAATGCCCGGGGGTGTCCGACTACCCTCTAGACCCCATCGGGCGCTGAAGTCATTGATATGTGCAGCCATAGGCCTATCCAAAGTATGGTCATTCATTTATACAGAAATAAAATGCATTTGTTTCAATCACCGATACGATGTGCATATAATTTACAATTTCCAACACCAGGAATGCCGTTTAGTTTTTTGGTCTTTGGTGACGTATTGCCTAAATCAATAAATTACGTCACAATTAACTGTAAATGACGTCAATTCTGAAATAATTACAATGTATCTTTCTGACGACACACGTATATGAATCTATTCTATTATGGCGATGGTGGCAAATTACCAAGCCACAGGTCGGCTAATTATAGATTTAAAATCGTTTTCGCAGAGCGCGGCCCATATATATATTTTTTACTAATGAGCATGCTGGATGTGGTGTTGTATTAATACAGAAACAAGAAGCAATTTTAATATTTATTGTTTGCCCTAGTTTCTCGACCAATGAAAGAATAGCATTATGTCTCAATTAATCACATGCGACTCTTTCTCCAATATCCACTAAATGTATTCATTAACTTTTCCAATATGTAGAGTTATATTTAGATCACGGCTTTTTGTCAGAAATGCACATACATGTAGCATGCATCCTGTTGTGACGTATACATGTGTGCTGCGGTGTCAAACGGCCAATAACGTAGTAGTATCCCAAGTCGAAAGCGCGAATGAGTGAGACTTGCATTGAAGCAAACATGTGCAGACGAAGAAGGCGGGGCAATCAATAAGTAAGTTATAATTTTTAATAAAATAATTTATTTAAAAATTCAATATATGAACCATAACCATCATAGGCGGCGGAACGGAAGGAACAATTATTGTGGCGGGGGGACCCAATCGTGAGGGCCCGATTTTGCCAGGGGGGGTCCGGGACCATGCTCCCCCGGAAATTTTGAAATCTAAGAGGTGTAAAATACCATTTCCTGCATCCTCAGGGCCCAGTCTTGAGGGCCCAAATGGCCCGATTGTTGCTAGGGGGGTCCGGGTGCATGCTCCACGGTAAATTTTGAAAATGTAAGAGGCGTGTAAAGCCATTTCCTGTATTCTCAGGTGCCATTCTTGAGGACCCAAAGCGCCTGGATGTTGCTAGGGGGTCCGGGGGCATGCTCCCCGATTTTTTTTGAAATTTGAGAGGAGTGAAACGCCATATGATTTCCTGCATCCTCAGGGCCCAGTCATGAGGGCCCAAATGGCCCGATGTTGCTAGGGGAGTCCGGGGGCATGCTCCACGGTAAATTTTGAAAATGTAAGAGGCGTGAAACGCCATTTCCTGCATTCTCAGGTCCCAGTCTTGAGGACCCAAAGGGCATGGATGTTGCTAGGGGGGTCCGGGGGCATGATACCCCAAATTCTTTTGAAATCTAAGAGGAGTGAAACGCCATTCCTGCATTCTCAGCAAGTTTGAGGATGATAATACGTGCATTAATATAGGGGGGGGGGGGGGGGGGGGGGGGGGTGGGGGGGGGGGGGGGGTGGGGGGGGGGGGCACCAAAAATCACTTTCTAGGTCTGTTATTTTTCGTCACCACTTACAATATTAAACTAGGACATAATAATAATTCCTACAGCAATTCGTTTCTAGGAATCAAAGACAGCAGTGACCCATCTCCACATATATTGTAGGGCTTAGACTATATACATATAGAAAGATAGTGTTTTCAAACACAGAATGACAAAAGGGTAGTATTAAACTAAAGTAGCTTAGAACCAGGCATACATTAGCAGCAATCACAGTATAATCATCATTGATGAATTGGTTGAACATTTATTTATAATTTGAACGATGAACTGTTGGAAAATGGCACAGGAAATTGCCATAGCCATCTAACGCAGTTGAATACTAGTGTTATACAATAATAGTTGTGTAGTTATGTTACAATGTACAATATTTATCATTATAGTCAATTTCACTGTCATGCTCATAGTTAAATTGGGGCAAGAAATGTGTGCGACTTTTCAAAAAGGCCAGAAAATAGGAAAAATAGGAACATTTGGCCAGAAAATAGGAAAAAATAGGAATTGCTCAGAAATTAGGAAAAAATAGGAAAAAATAGGATACTTGACGGCCTGTAATCATTGACAATAACAATAAATATTCTCAACGCACAGGGGTTTTACTGACGCAGCAATATCTGAGAACCAAAAATAATAGCAAAATTTAAGAATGAGCCTACTTTTTATTTCGTGAAATTTTGTCAAATATTGATTTTATTACGAAAAATGAGTTCTCTATGGGAATTTAACATGGGGAAAAAAGAGATGGAGAACCTGGAGGAGGAGTCGAAAAACGAAACATTTTGGAAATTGATTCTGAAACCTAGCTAGATAGCTTGGAAATGATCTAACTAATTGAAAATCGGTCCACTATTTCTGAAATTCAAACAATTTCCCCATGTTAAATTCCCATAGACATCTTGTGAAGATGTCTATGGGGATTTAACATGGGGAAATTGTTTTTTCGCAATAAAATTAATATTGGACCAAATTTCACGAAATAACAAGAGTGCCGCAAGTCACAAAATACGCCCGTCGAATATGGGCCAGTCTGCGAAGATGCAGAAATGTGAAGCTGTCACCAAGGCAAGAAACATTAATGAGAATTTGAAAGTCTATAGCATTATTTCTTCATCTCGCTGTGCTAAATAGGTATACTAATTTAGGCAGAGATAGAAAAGTAGAGTGTAAAGTAGAAATGATAGGGAATTGGATACAATAATGTAGAAAAAATGTCTAAGTTAAAAAGGTTATATTTTTGTTAAAAATTATTTTTTCGGCATAAAAACACCAAGGTGCACATCTTCAATGTGTGTAGAAGACGTGTGTATAGTTTCAGAACGATCTACTGAACGGTTTCGGAGGAGATGTGTACACAAACTCTGTACCGTATATAGAATTGTACAGAAAAATGTAGAAAAAATGGCTAAGTTAAAAAGGTGATATTTTTGTTAAAAATATATATTTTCGGCATAAAAACACCAAGGTGCACATCTTCAATATGTGTAGAAGACGTGTGTATAGTTTCAGAACGATCTACGTAACGGTTTCGGAGGAGTTGTGTACACAAACTCTGTACCGTATATAGAATTGTATAGAAAAATGTAGAAAAAATGGCTAAGTTTAAAAGGTGATATTTTTGTTAAAAAATATTTTTTCGGCATAAAAACACCAATTTGCACATTTTCAATATGTGTAGAAGACGTGTGTATAGTTTCAGAACGTTCTACTGAACGGTTTCGGAGGAGATGTGTACACAAACTCTGTACCGTATATAGAATTGTACAGACAAATGTAGAAAAAATGGCTAAGTTAAAGGTGATATTTTTGTTAAAGAATATTTTTTCGACATAAAAACACCAAGGTGCACATCTTCAATATGTGTAGAAGACGTGTGTATAGTTTCAGAACGATCGACTGAACGGTTTCGGAGGAGTTGTGTACACAAACTATGTACCGTATATAGAATTGTATAGAAAAATGTAGAAAAAATGGCTAAGTTAAAAAGGTGATATTCTTGTTAAAAAATATTTTTTTCGACATAAAAACACCAAGGTGCACATCTTCAATATGTGTAGAAGACGTGTGTATAGTTTCAGATCGATCGACTGAACGGTTTCGGAGGAGTTGTGTACACAAACTATGCGCTTTTTCTTCAGCCGCCCGCCCGCCGTGCAGTAAAACATAATACGTACCGTTTTTTAAAAACGGTCGTATAAAAATTAGGCTCATTCTTAAATTTTGCTATAATTTAATATTACAGAAAAAAATATTGTTTCTACGTAGTGAATATATCCGTAAAAATTGGGCAGGTTTCGTCAAACAGACAGTAGTTTTTATTCAATGAGAACAAATAGTCCATGTACATGAGAGTGAGGGCCATTTTCGTGCACAAAATCACAGTGCACATTTTTCAGCAATACATGTAAAAGTGACCATTTAAAATAATGCATTGGGCAATTTATTTTTTTTGGTGACTGACGGACGGACGGACGGACAGACGGACAACACTAAATGCCCCCTCCAATATAATTCCGCATTTGCTCTGAACGTTTCATCAACTTTCGACGTCATATGTAGAAAATATGGTAAATTTTGAAGAATAAAAATTCATGAAAAATTGCACATCTTCTTTAGGTACAAAATCACATGGCGTGTCTTAAATAAAAATCATACTTTCCCTTGCAAACATGAACTTCACGTTGGCGGTGTTACACAGGTCGTACTTGTTGTTCCTCGACCAGCCATGGATCTCTGTAATATACAAATGACACAGATTGATTTCTGTTTATTTATCACTGAGGGGCCCGTACGAAGATTTTTAATTCAGCGTCCGATGTATGTTACTATTTTTATGGTATCGCCATTTTATTTATCTATTTTTAGAGACATTTAACTATGGCTGTCGGTTGCCATTTTTGGGCGAGCCCTATAAGCCGGTACCGGTATCAACCGGGCCCGGTACCATCCGGTACCTCTGTAACGGTAACTAAAATGCGTGGCGAACACGTGTATGGTGCGTGTAATTGATCAAATGGGATATCAAGTACCAAGGCTAATGTAATTATTACGCCGTTAGAAACAGATAATTACGGAGCAGAACCAGATTATGTATGATCTTCAAAATAAGTTAACCCTTACACCGCTTTTTGTTGTCTGCTGTTTATTTTCTATTTTCCATTTTTATCATCAAAACCATGCTTTGACAGCACTTTAGAATAATTTACAACATTGCTTTGACAGCACTTCAGAATAATTTCCATTGGAAATGATTCTGAAGTGCTGTCAAACCATGTTTTTATTGAGAAATAAGGCAAGATATAAAAGCAACAGCAGACGACAATTGTTGTGAGTAGCGGTCTAAGGGTTAATAATAATTTATTGTCTGATCCTTTCCTGCCGACTTTTGGCTATTAAACGCATTGATTCTAAAATATATTTAAATGTAAGTACTTTTTCGTTTTCATTAATAACAAACCAGACGGCTGTGGCCTGCATGTCGAGCCCACCGAGGCATCTGGTCATCTCAGGATAAGATATATATGGGCCGCGCCATACGAAAACAGGGCTTAATGGCAACGTCATGAAAAGCGGTAAACGACATGGGAAAAACGACGTTTGCAGCGTCGCTGTAAAAGTTCACATTTTGCCCTCCCATTTACGTTTACTGGTGTCAGTTAACATTAAGTGTGAACAGAAAACGGAAAATTATAACTTACTGAAACTTTCACTAATATGAGACGCGATGCCTTGCACCTTAGTACACATATTATGACGTCATGATTTGACGTCACGTACTTGTGACGTCACTGAACGTGAATACATGTTTGACGTTATGGCCATGATGTCGTGACAAAATATTATAGCAAGGATACTTGCACGAGTTCCTCGCAGCATCAATGACTTAGAAATGCTTCAGGCGCTGTGCATTGTCGCCTAACTGTCGTTCTTTGACATTGTCACTCTTTTTCGTCGGTTAGGCCTATCAAAAAAAATTGATTGTTTAGGGGCACCTTACCCTATTTGCTATTTTATTAACAAAATGTGCCGACCCTATTTTTTTTCCACATTTCAGAAGAGAAAAAAAAGTTGTCTATTTTGTTAATTTTGTTAATTTTTATCTCTCTCCTTGTGACTTTTGTCTCGCACCCATTATATGTTTCATGCAACTGTGTTGGTAAATTACATTTTAATACCCGATATATTAAACAACCCATCTTTTTTTACACTCGCGACCGTCTTACGACTCTAAGTGCGGCGAAAACGAAGCGCCGGGACAGGCATTGCGGTAACTGCAGAGGTTATCCGAATATACAATTGTGTCCGGTGATTTTGCGCGTCCTGTGATTTCGCGTACCTCTTTAATTTGCATTGTCAACCTCTCGCTACCTGTCGTCCAACCTCATACTATACAACTCAGACGATATTTTGTCAGTCTTAAGTAATATTTGGTTAGTACATTTTTTTTTTTGTGTCCAAAGTACTCTTCGGGTATCATAATACATGCATACGTTAATCTATAGATCACATTTTGCAGAAGACATAGGTCGTCAAATACCATGTTTACTTTTCTGTTTTGTGATGAAAATAGTTGCCCCGTTATCATATGTTAGGGGTACAGTTTTTTTTTATGTGGTCAAGTATTTGTTATCATAATACTGGCATTAACCGTATTTCTAGATTCCCAAACATGCAGAGACCATAGTCTGTCAACCATGTATTTCCTGTGGTTGATTTTTTTTTTGATTTTTTGTGCGATCGTAAAATATTAACCCCCATACAGTGACGTTCCAAATGAAAATATACATGGTATTGTGGATGAGCCGACCGTGTTGATTATTGTTAAAGCATATGAAGTAACCTTTTGCATACCTCTGTATTTTATCTCGCGTGATGTGTATGCTGTTTTCCCCATTTTGTCTTGGGGAAACTGTAATATCAAACATGATGACTTATTGGACTCGCTGGACATTAGACAATTTGACTTGTTCCCCATGTGGGTTGGGTATTGGCCACCATACCTCTCGCTACCTGTCGTCAAACTTTTCATAAAATACTTATCACCACTGACGATATTTTGCAGTCTTTTTAGTATTTAATGTAGTTTACAAGTGTTGTCAGTACTCTCGTATTCATAATACCAAATGCTACGTTATCTAGATCATTTTTGCCAGAAGACATTAGTCTGTTCATTACCATGTACCTTTTGTGGAATGGAATTTTTTTTTTAGTGCAGGATAGAGTATATTAAAACATACAAATGACGTCATTGGGGAAACTACTACAAAATGTTCAATGTATGGAAGCCGAAACGTGTTAGAATATTTTTTTTGTAGCAATATTTTGAGTACTTGCATTACTCTGGGTATTAATCTACGCTGGATGTGTTATGCTGTCATTAATTTGTTCCTTGACTGTAATTTATCACATGCTGACTTATTGACCCCCTTCCCTGAACATAGAAATGACTGTCATGTTGGCGTGTATTGGCCACCATACCTCTCGCTACCTGTCGTCAACCTTTTCATAAACTATACAACTTCTGACGATATTTGGCCAGTCTAAGTATATTTGGTTAGTACAAGTTTTTTTTTTGTGTCAGTTTTACTCTTCGTATCATAATACATGCATACGTTTTATTTCTAAAAAAAAGATCACATTTTGCAGAAGACATAGTCTGTCAAAACCATGTTTACTTCTGTTTTGTGAATGAAATAGTTGGCCCCGGATCGAGTATATTAAAACATACAAATGACGTCATTGGGGAAACTACTACAAAATGTTCAATGTATGGAAGCCGAAACGTGTTAGAATATTTTTTTTGTAGCAATATTTTGAGTACTTGCATTACTCTGGGTATTAATCTACGCTGGATGTGTTATGCTGTCATTAATTTGTTCCTTGACTGTAATTTATCACATGCTGACTTATTGACCCCCTTCCCTGAACATAGAAATGACTGTCATGTTGGCGTGTATTGGCCACCATAGACAAATATAATTAACTGACGTCACTAAAATCGCACTGCGCAAGTACACCGGACATCGAGATTTTCGGGGAATACCCAACGGGAGTTCACAAATGGCGGCAGTTTACATTGATGCACTTTGTTTTATTGCATGATATTTCATAGAAATACGGCGAAATGGCGAGTTATTATAGCATATAAAGTTGTAGGTCTGAATATGCGATATTTATAGATCGGTTACGTTATTGTTTCCTTAGCTGCGCGAAATCACCGGACAGCACCGTAATAAACAACAACAACAATAGAAATTGCCAATTGGCATGATGGCTGGGGTTTCGTCTAGTGGGACTCGCATCTTGTTACGTATAAACATAGATGTATGCCTACATTCTCCAGAAAGACGAACACTTGACATTTTCCCCTAGTTCATCAGTGTTTGCGGACATGATACCATTGCTCACGTGTAGAAGTCAGGCATCAGCTCAGGATTATTCTGATTTCAGGGCTGAATATATAGTTTTTTTTATAGTAAATATTCAGTTCTGATTTTGGGATTTTCCCCCCATTTGTACAGGCAATATATGGGATTTAGTACTAAACCCATTGACCCGGCCTTAAATGATATTGGCTGTTGAAAGGCCGTTAAACCCCAACAAATAAACAAACAAACAAACAAACAAACGCCTGTGCATCAGCGTCTTCGGCATTAAACCATGGATTAAGTTTTGGGTCAATTCTTATTTATTATCAACACTAGTTCATGTGCATTTACCATGTTTACAGGTGGCTTTTGGGTTTGAATTAAACACTACAATTGATAATTTTTGACATAATATATTATATTCGATACAGGATGTACAGTTTCATGTGCATTCTGTGTGTTCTTTTGATGCAACATATCCACCAGAATATAAAATGAATTATGAGCTTAATTAATATTCATACTACAACTAATGGCATGTAAAGTAAACAAGGTACATGTTGTATTTAACGATTTACAGCTTCATTTATATAAAAGAAATATAAAAAAAATAAAAAAAAATAAAAAAAATAAAAAAAATAAAAAAAATCCCTACCTACAGATTTTGAGCCCGTTCCCTTAAACAAACTTTATTTTTTGATAGGCCTTATCCTTATGAATTTAAAATGGTGAACGCATAATTTAACTGGCTACATATCAGCGAAGTCTTCGCTTACATTGAACCTTGAATCCTAAATAATCTTAAATATGAACAACCTAGTGTATGCCAACGATATTACCATCTATTATCTTGGTAAATTGAGACACTTTTGAACATTTATATCCAGTACTTAGCGAATGATATGCCATTTAATGCCACTCATTATATCATAAACGGAGGTAGACACGCATCTATATAATGACATATATAATCCTGGTTTGTATTGATTTTAGCAAAACAAATGCATCAAAATCTCTCTAATAGATTCAGAATCAGTGATTGCAATGCAGCTCCTTGATTGTTTGTGTATAAGCAATACCTAATGCACAAAACACACAGTGAGGTCGGTGGAGTTTTTGAAAAGTCTTGAAATTAATTGGAAATTTGATGGTCATAAATTTGCTTTTCTCACGATTTGTAGTATCACTTATCACTTGACTGCATAATAATGTATGTCTGAATTAGGCGATGGTAATGCGATCCTCAAAAAAGACACACGGCGACAATTATAAGGTATCACGCTACCAAATCTGCCCGACGTCGTGTTTTGTTACAAAGTTAATGTTATAAGCGGCCTACTTCTTACTTTAAAATATGTCGTCGCATACGAAATGTTAAATAATGTCGCTATTATTCCCAAAATTATTCTACCTTATTTGAAAATTATTCATACGGAATTACGTTACTTGGGCCGCAATCCAAAACATGACGTTACATTAATAGCAACTGCAATAAACATTATTGTCATACTTTCTCTTGGCCTAATGGGAAACACTTGGAAAGGCTACGAGATATCCAAATTTGGTTGACATGCGATAAAAGATGACAAATATATAGGACTTGTCCGGGTATTTTATCAACACCCCTTGTATACGCCAGGGCTGTACAAATTGGAACGTCCGACGCCCGGGACAAGTCGGTTTTAATCTCGGGCAATTGCCTCTATGCTGGAATTTAGTCCCGGACAAGTCACTATTTTCTGTTAGAACGTCCCGCCACAAGCCCGTTTTTTGGAACCGGACTGTCATAAACTTAATCCCAAAACTGACCATTTTATCGATCGATAACGCCGTGGGCGTCCTGGCGATTCGCAGCTACTGTGTTACACAGTACCTGTGTATCGCAAGAAAGTGATATAGCAATCTACAGCGACCCCGATTATATTAATGTAATCGAATTTGAAAGTAATTAACGAATTAGCGAAAATATTCTGCGGCGATCGATGGTTATTGATTTATTTTATGTATGTTAACGTTTTTGTCTCACTGCGTCGACAGGCCAAGACACTGAAATTGAATGGGATGGACATACTATGAAGGTATGTTTGATTCCCAAGGAGATGTTTGAACCCACAACCTCCAGATTGGAAGTCGGTGTTCTAAGCCCTAGGCCACAACCCATACATTATAAACGAAGGAAAGAAATACTCCTAACGAGCGACCATACGTACTTAGAATAACAGCTGACGTAACGCGCGGTAAACTGAAATGGCCTACGTGACAATTGACATTTACGTTCCAACAAGATTTTCACGGTGTGTAATCGATCGTATTTCCTTGCCACCATATGAAACCCGACTCGAGAAACACAAATTAAGTTGTGGATTTCTGAATTTGTCAATTGTTTGTACGGTCTAAGAAATCAAACAAATGTGACAATTCTTTTTACAAAATATTAGAATCGTCTAAGGAGACAATTCTCATGTGTTGCCAAAAGATGTTTTATTAAGACATCGGACAAATGTGAAAAGAAAACCCGAGTACATTGATATTTCTTTGCAAAAACATATTTTGACAAAATTTGAGAATCGTCTTAGGAAATGATTCTCATGTGCTGCCAAATCTTGGTTTTATCAAGAAATCAAACATATGTGAAAATGCACAAGCTAATGCGTAACTGAGCGACTACATAGCGTGGTTTGTTTCCACCGAATTCTAAAGGTCAGTCACACTTTGCACGTGAAACTGGATTACCGACTGATGATTGCAAACACCATCAGGTGTGCAGCTAGACCGAAAATGATATGTCGCAAATGTGTTAATTGGGGATGGGTGGATACGGCCATAATTTTTTTATGTTACAATCTCCCGTTTTTGCGATCTCGATCTCGCCTTCCGCTTTTGGAAATACGATTTGCGTTCTACATACGTACATGCATATAAAGCATGCTAATTCGAATTGCATTCTACGTACGTACGTACATGTAATGCATGCGCAAAACTCAATTTCAACACTCATGCATTCTACACACACATACTGACATGAACAAACGTATTTCCAAAAGCGGAAGGCGACATCGTGAAAAGGCCGAGGCGAAAACGCGAAATCGCGGTCTCGAAAACGCGAGATAGCCAGGCGAAAACGCGAGATTGAATACAATAGAATGTCACGTTTTCGCCTCGCGATTTCGTCTCGCGTTTTCACGATCTTGTGTATAGGTCGACGATGCGATGCAGTAGCCTAACCAATAACACGTATCGAAATATGTTTTTTTTGCTCAATAAACGTATATTGGCAGTACATTAGAATCGTCTCCTAAGACGAGTATCATTTTTTGTCAAATTATGTTTTTGTTGTCAAGAAATATAGATGTTTGTCCACATTTGTGCTATTTCTTAATAACTAAAAACGTCGTATTTTCAACGTCATTCATCTAGAACGTCATATAAGAAGTTTTTACAACGCGTCATAAAAATAATTGGGATACATTGATAATTTTGGCGGCATATGGCTTTTAAAAGATGTGCAATTCAGAATACGCGAAAAAGAAAAAAACTGAAAATTTTGTCATTAAGCCCGGTTTTCGCATGGCGCGGCTCATGTAATGTAGCAACAGATACATTGAAAAAAAAAAAGAACTGTCATCGTTAAACGAAGCTAATCACCTCGCTGGCAGCCTTGATAATAAAAAAATAAATACCAGAAGGCCGCAGCCCGCATGTCGAGTGTATTTATTTGAAGTTTGAATTAAGGGTTGTGGAGATATAATATATGTAAAAGCTTTAACACAAATGTTAAAGTCATTTGAACTTGATCTTGGGCATGTGGGCCGCATGGGTGGGCAATAGAATGAAAATATGGATGATAATAAAGAATTATTTGAAGTTTGAAGTAAATCGGAGTACGGTAAGTGCTGTGGAGATATAAGGTATGTAAAAACTTTAAAACAAATTTCAAAGTCATTTGACCTTGGGCATGTGGACCATATAGGCAGGCTATAGAATGAAAATATGAATGATGAATAAGAAGTATTGGATGTTGGAAGTAAATCAAGAGTAAGTGTTGTGGAGATATAAGGTATGTAAGAACTTTAACACACATTTCAAAGTCATTTGACCGTGAACTTGGGCATGTGGACCACATGGGCAGGCTATGGAATGAAAATATGGGTTATGAACAGGAAGTTGGAAGCAAATTGGAGTAACAATTGTGGAGATATAAGGTATGTAAAAACTTTTAACGCAGATTGTATAATAAAGCAAAACTTTTAAGTCATTTGGCCTTGACCATGAGTGGGACACAGACGGAATATATGGATGATGACCAATAAGCATACCAGGTTTCAAGCAAATCTGACTTAAGGTTACAGAGATAGGTATGTGAAAAGTTTAACGCAAATTTGGACAACAATTTAATGCAAACTTCTAAGTCATTTGACCTTGACCTCGGACACAGGGGCCGCATGAGTGGGATACAGCATGAATATATGGATGAGGACTAATAAGCATAGGAAGTTTCAAGTCAATGTGACTTAGGACTGCAGAGATATAAGGTATTTAACAACTTTAACACAGATTTCGGACGGATGGACGGACACCCGGACATCATTGTGATCACCGTCTCGCTTTCCGCAAGCAGGCTCGACAAAAAAATGGCCGCCATCCTGAAAGTGGGTCAAATTCTTAACAATTTGCTCATGAATAATACTGTCTTATTTTTCCTCATATCAGAACGTTTTGGCTAGTAATTTCAAAATTGTATCGCTCACCTAGCATCACCCTCTATGGTGTCATGAATCGGGACCTACCCATCGGGTACGCATTCCGTAAATGACGTGGAAAGTTGACGAAATTTCCATATCATATGTATAATACTATTCAGCGTTTAGTACGGAAATTTCGTCAACTTTCGATGTAATTTACAGAAACTATCACAATATCATGAGCATAAAAATCACACATGTTCTTAGGTACAAAATCACATGGCGATCTCATTATTTCTCGGGACAAGGGCAATTTGTATGGAACACCAAATCTACATACCGGTAAACTCAAATAATTAATGCTAGCTCTAAAGCTACTCAGCTAGCATTAAATATTTAGAGCTAACTCCAAACCATTTGAAGAGGTCTCAAAATAATTTGGAGCTAGCCCTGAATATTTAGCTCTAAATATTTAATGCAGTTCTGAATATTTAATGCTAACTCTAATTATTTGAGTTTATGTAGCTTTGGCGTTCCATAAGTTTGCAGGGATTCCGCTGGGGAAAATGAAAAAATCGCCACTTCAAAAAAAAAAAGGAATAACCTATAGGATAAAAAAAAACAATTGGCGAAAAAAATTACAATTTTCGAAAAAAAAAAAAAGGATTTTTTGTTTTTTCGAAAATTTTAATTTTTTATCGACAATTGTTTATTTTTATCGCCAATTGCGAAAGTGGCGATTGCCAGCGGAATCCCTGAGTTTGAGGTGTGAAAATAAACCTGACAATGGATAATGGTATTTATTGATGAGGATCTCGTTGAGGGCTCCCAGGGAGGCGAGGCCCGGGGATAGCCCCATGGGCATGGTCATCGGCCTTCCCATCGGCTGGGGATTCTCCACCATCTGTATCTGTATTTCCTCTCCATTGCCGCCCGGAGTGGGCTGGGTAACTACGGTCGTCATAGTTGCGTTCAATACTATTCTGTGGAAAGAACAGGGGTTGGAATAGAAACAAAATTGCTACCTCGCTACGATACCTCCTCTCATAGATACACATATCGGAGGCAAATGATTGTAGCTAGTAACAGTTCCAAATGCCAAATCCTGAAAAAGGTTAAACAAACATATTTTTGCACCCACAAATGCGTAAAAGTGTGCTTCCCATGTAACTCAGCGCTCCAGATAAGGTGCGTATTGGCGTATTTTACGCAATTATTTTAGCTGAATACTCATTGATTATTAAAAGTGGGAGTACAAAATACGCACAGCAATGTGAAAATACGCATTGATTTTCAAATTGAGTAGTGAAACTACTGTCATAAAGTTGAAAATTCACTTCGTTGAGCTGCAACAAGAGTTGTCAGAAGACAACGAAGCTCTCATGTTGGCAGCCTTCACTGAAACTTGGCACAGTTGTGTAAACAAGAGTTGTCAGAAGACAACATAGCTCGCCTGTTGGCAGCCTTCACTCAAACTTGGCACAGTTGCATACACAAACATGAATATTATATAACTTGACCTTGGGTTAAGGGGCGTGCGGTGGACTTTGACATTGGGGTCAATGGTGCAAGGTGGGTCGTGGGTTTGCTATAGCATATTAAGATGAACACATGTATGAAATATCAATGCGCTCCCTGAAAACAGAAGTAAAACACAATTTAACCCAATGTTAAGTTTATGAACGCACTAAGTTGGTGATTTTCTACAGCATGATAGCTATTCACATGAGGAATGCATGTATGAATGTGCTAAGTTTGTGACCTTGACCTTGAGAAAAGGGGTAGTAGTAGTAAGGGAGTCAAAATGATACCACCTACCGTGATATCATTTATAACCCTCTATAATACCCCCACCACCCCCGAAAATCAAAAAATTGGTTAACGAGGAAAATTGGGTCTCCCGACAATTTTTGGAGAAAATAATTTTGAGAAGAGGGAGTCCCAATTATATTGGTAATTGACTTTTGAAAGTATATATTGGTGTCATAAATACATCATGTGTTTTTTTTTCACGTCCAATTGAACAGAAAAAACGAGTACCAATATTATTAGAGAAAATGGATAATACAATACAATTTGAATTGAAAATTTTTTAATGACTGTGTTGAAGAAGTTTACGAAGAATACGGGGGTTATAATCCTGTATATAAATTCTATAAAATGAGAACACTAGGCGATATCGAATATATGAAATACCAGCGTAATTTATTACGCTCGATAAAAACGTTGCATTTCCAATATTATACCAAGGCAATTATGTCAACTATACAAGAGGCAAATACGAACATTAAGACAGATAATGCGTATCGGTATGAAACTAAGGCGTATTATACAAAATTTTAAAACCCAACGATTCGCTTACGAACGTACATTTCTACGATATCGCTTATAAATTTATATTGTAATCACAACACCAAGCAGACGACAATGTTTCACTTAAACGTGTTATAAACACGCAAATTATGTGTCCTACCTTACAGTATATTAAGTGTCCATTTTATAGAGAGATTACACGATTACGTCTTCCGGGATGAAACATAAACACACTATAATATATACTACACACCCGTGGGTGTGTATTACACAACCCGCTATCGATATTCCGGAATGAAACATCACACTATAATATATACTACACACACGTGGGTGTGTATTACACAACCCGCTATCGATATTCCGGAAGTATTTCTTACATTGTGATTGGTTGGCATGTTTTTTATTTTTTTAATTTTACTTTTAATAATTTAGAACGTTTATAACCTATATTATTAAATAAAAAATGAACTTGTTATATATAAAACAAATAAAAATAAACGAGTAAATATTTGGTATTGCACAACACGGTTTTAACTTCATATATGTAAAATTAACAACAATACTTTGTCTTGGGGGACGCCCCTTGACGAAAAATGAGCGCTCAGTGCTTCCGTGCAGGCACTTCCAAGGTTGCCTAGACTTTCGACACTGGTTCCTAGATCAGCCGATAGATGGGGGTGTGCTGTAAAGGCAGCTATTACACCCGGCTAGCCACAACATGAGACGAGTAAGAGTAAAACAAAGACAAGATCAGACAAGATCAGAAAAGGTGGCTAGCCGGGTGGGCCCAGAAGGGTTTTGCTGGCGTGGGTTCGAGCCTCGGTGGAAACTAAAAAAAAAATTTTTTTTTTTCTTTTTAAATTGTTAATAATTTTCCTAAAATTAATTAATAAATTGTTTACTGCGACAATATAATTAATTTTAATTAATTTTATAATTAAAATTAATTATTTTTTAAAAAATCACAATGGTGCTGTAACATTTCTTCCGACTTTATCTCCAAGTTTTTCCCTAAATTTATCCCAATCAGTACACTCAATCTTGGGCATGATGGCGCGTGCCTTGATTCTTATATCATTATTTTTTAATTTTTCATATCTCCGCATTTCTTCCACCACGGATTCAAACTCTAAATTTGATATTTTCTTATCGGCCAACGCTTTGGACACCATAACGTCGATGCTATTCTTAGACCTGGCTGAGAACGGATATTCTATCATTTTTTCTACTTTTTTCTCGAGTTTTCCACCCGACGCCCTAATTACCATACACAACAACCCAGAAACGGCCGACACCGCACATAAAATCCCCGCTACGGGAACCGTTATAATGGTGGATATAGTTGCAGCTGTCCCCGCCCCACACAACACAGAAACACTCGCCAGAGCCGTGCTAGATACTTCAGCCATGTTCACCGCGTGCCTATATTTTTTAGCGTTTCTTTTTCTATTTGTATATTCTCTAACTAAAATATCCTGCATAGCGACGATATTATTCAACCTAAAATCTGAACTTCTTTCGTTAATTGTACACAGTGTTGATGGAGTGGTATTGACAATTGGAAGCGTTGATTCGTTCATATTTAAATTTTACAAATTTATTTCAATATATTAGTATTTATAAAATAAGTTCAATTAACAACGAGACAATAGTGGAAGAACTCTCTGAGTCACCGATTTTCGTAACAAAGTTAATAACACTACTTTGGGAAAGTCTAATTCGATCATTACCGGCGAACGAAACAATCGTCGAACTATCTCCAGAGATTTTAGTGACTCCAACCCCCCGTTCTTCCCCATCTACTACAATATTTATCGCGACCGCGCCCACAGGTTTACCATTAGCATTAACCGAGCAGACCGTCATTTGGATAACTTCACCCGCGGCTGTCATAGTGTATCCCCCATATTATTACTCGCTTTGGCACCGAACGAATATTCATAGTGCCCCTCAATCAATGGGCCCCGCTTCTCAGCCCAAACTGTTTATGACACGTTTTGGCGTTTTCATTGTTTTCACTATTCCGGCAACGCGCCTTGTTTTGCGTTATTTGCCTCAGTTACGAATCTTATAAAGAGGCCTCCTCAAGAGCTTTGGTCGCGGCTATACGATCATGTTTCAGCTTTATCGGAAACATTCGGTTATCTTTCGTCTAGTTCGGTAAGTGCCGCTTCTCTGCTGAGAGAGTCCTCTAAGCGCAACGCATCATAAGCCTCCGTAATGGTCGCCTGGTGGCCTTCTAGGGCTTTCTCAACACCCGACCGGGCCTCTTTTTGAAATTCGGTTTATTTTTGCGTCTAGTTTAGCAACCCGCCGCTTCTCTGATGAGAGAGTCCTCTGAGCGCAACACCTCATAAGCCTTCGCAAGGTCCGCCTGGCGGTCTGCTCGGACTTTATGAATACCCAACCGGGCCTCCTTTAAACCTTTCGAAATTCGGTTATTCGTATATGTCAGTAAGTGCCGCTTCTCTGTTGAAAGAGTCCTCTGAGCGTAACGCCCATAAGCCTCCGCAATGGCCTCCTTGTGTCTTCTCGGACCCCCTCAACCCCCGACCTGTCTCTTTCAGAAATTCGGCTATTTTTTATTTTTTTTTCGTCTATTCGGTAAGTTTCGCTTCTTTGCTGAGAGAGCCCTCTAATCGCAACGCATCATAAGCCTCCGCAATGGCCTCCGCAAGGTTTCGACTGGTGGTCTTCTCGGACTTTATCAATACCCGACCGGGTCTCTTTTCGAAATTTGGTTATTTTTTTATCAGTTCAGTAATGCCGCTTCTCTGATGATAAGTCCGAGAGTCCTCTGAGCGCAACACCTCATAAGCCTTCGTAAGGTCCGCCTGGTGGTCTTCTCGTACTTTCTCAATACCCGACGTGGCCTCTTTTTGAAGTTTGGTTATTTTTTTTACCTAGTTCGGTAAATGCCGCATCTCTGATGAGAGAGTCCTCTAAGCGCAACGTAAGGGCCGCCTGGCGGTCGCCCGGACTTTATCAATATCCGACTGCTCTCTTTTCGAAATTTGGTTATTTTTTACCTAGTTCGTTTAGTTCAGTTTCTCTGATGAGAGAGTCCCTCTGAGCGCAACACCTTATAAGCCGCCTGATCTTTCTCAATATTCGTTCGGGTCCTCCTTTCGAAAATCGATTATTTTACCGTCTAATTCAGTAAGTGTCGCTTCTCTGGTGAGAGAATCCTCTAAGCGCAACGCATCATAAGCCTCCGTAAGGTCTGCTGGTGGTCTTCTCGGACTTTATCAAGCCCCAACCGGGCCTCTTTTCGAAATTTGGTTATTTTTTCACTAGTTCGTTTAGTTCCGTATGCGTTTCTTCACGACTTTGTGTATTCACAGCCAGGGCATATTCTCTAAGTTGTGACAGTAGACTCTTGTGAATCTCGTCCGTGGCCCTCGATATAGTTCTATTGATCAAGGCTTTTGTTTTTTGGGTAGTTAAAAAGTCGCCCTCTGTCGGGATGAATCCCCCTTCTGCCGGTTCCAAATTCTTGAATTTGTCACCCAATCGGAAGAACTGCCTGGTCCGTATATACTCATTTTCAATAATGTTGATAATATATATTACGAACATGCGTTTAATTTAAATAATTTTCTTAAAATTAATTAATTGAAATTTCTAGGACGACCGAAATCGGGTAATCGTTCTTCACAATCTCCCTTTATCATCGAGAATAGAAAATCTTCAACTCGTGGATGTGTCCCGATTCCAAAACTTTCATCTCGGGGTGTGGGAAGTCTAAGGTCAGGGTCTCACATAGAAACAGTCGCTGGCGGGCACGGTTTTCAGTAATGTGCTGGGGGATCCGTCTACCGTGTTGTACGATGTGTTCACCCGATCCAGTTGCACCCTGAGAGTTTTCGTGAAGGTGAAGTCCACTGGATTATCACCGACGTACTCACCCGGGGTAAACACTCCTTTGTTTGAGGAGTATGTCTCTCTAAAACTACCGAGTTGAATACCCAACCCCGGGGAGACCACTACCTTATTATCACTGCTGATGGTCATTGTTGCGAGCCCGGTAGCATTCGATACTGTGAGGTTGATTATACCGTCAAGCTCTGAGTTGACAAAATCTTTGATGCTGTCTTATTCCCCACAGTCCGTGAGGCAGCTTTACACCTAATTGTTGTCCATCCTTCACAGTAGTAAAAACCCTTCGCTCTTCCCCACATTCTGCCATCCAACCGTGAAGGTGATTGATCTAAGGCCTACCCGGCGTTGTCCGCAGCAGTTGTCTATTAATATTTTTGAAGTTCACAACTCCCTTTTTGAACATTAGTGATAGTAGCAAACATAATAATATCTTTCAATGGATACAAAAGCATTTAGCTTTAACTCTAATGCAAAAGTATAAAGTTGGTGGTGTATACGCTCAAAAGAACACCATTGGTTGGCTTGTGCACCCTAAAATAAGAGTCAGTTTGGGCATGGGTTTCGACACAAATTTAACTAACATATTTGAGAAATATAGGGTGACCAAGATTAGTACGGTGGATGGGGTAAACAGATGGCGGGCAACTCCGATGCAGTTCTGGCAGAACCAACTAAATTTTGCCGTGTGGTGTGCCACAACTGGGTGTGTGTATCTCTTTCGGAGACCACATAAAACCAAGTAACAGCATGATGAGCAGTAGCTTATACAACTTTCATGTTTATTATACTATTAGAAGGATTTTGAAAGAATTACGTGTTCCACTACCTCAAGACGACGGGTGGAATCCCATTTCCAACACATACAACCGTAAGGAGTTCGAACGGATATGTGACGAATTTGGTGTGGACCCAAACCGTGATTGGAAACAAAAAGTTTACACCAAGAACGATTCAATGGGCGACCCCTTTTTGAAGAAGCTGGAAATGATGTAAAGGTTGATGGCACATTCGATAGCAGTACTATGAGGTACACGTCAAGTTTCCTAATACATAAAAGACCAAGTTTTTTTCTTGATAAAACCTACTAACCAAAACTATCCGGCTTCACTACACCAACCATCTAAAGTTGGAATAGCATGGAGTACATTTATATTAGATAAAAGCACTGGATTTACTCAGGCCGGGGTTACTCGCCTCAACGACTCCATTCGTACATATGTGTGGGCTATACTAGGTGCACAAAAACAAACAAACTCGCAGTTCTATAATAGGATTCGGAACGGCGTTTTTGAAACGCAAAAACAGTTCTTGGTACTTGTTGAGGACGCCATCTCAGCTAAGGTGGACCTGGAGAAGGCGATCCAGAATTATCAAGACGTTTTGCAGACTGCCAGCACCCCAGTGGACTATGTATTTGGAATAGGTCTTTATATGGCGCCAGCATCAATGATACTACGAGACGACCCGGTTGATGGTTACAATAATCAGATCGTAATCGCCACCGCCAATCAAAAAATCGGTCACAACGGTAACGTGAACACGGATATCATCAAGCGCACCCCCAAAATGATCGGGTTCAACAGTGTTGAGGGAACCGATTTCATAAAACGCCCAAAACACAAAATGGATACACATCCCTCAACACAATCGAACCCAGTACCCCCAATTAGTAAATTGGATGCACCATCGAGTTCCATCAACAGACCAATCGCGATTGGAGAAACACCAATCAATCACAGATTGGGTGAAATTGGAAGCACAACACACGAGGAGGAGAAATTATTGCTCGTCGTCGCCCTCGTGGCGATCGGATTATTTGCGCTTTGGTTTTAGGAACTCTCTGGCGAAGAATAGTAGGAGACCGGCGATTGCCACGATTAAAGCCCAAGTATTTTTGGCTAGCCATCCGGCCGTTTTTGATAATATAGATAGCAAGTAAGAAACGATACTTCCGATCAGTCCAGGTAGTGCGGCAGCCGCCTTTTCGGCTAATTTAGCCAGGAGACTGGCGAGGGCTTTTAGTTGTTTTTTTTACCCACTTC
Source organism: Conchocele bisecta (assembly GCA_029237695.1). Classification (NCBI taxonomy): domain Eukaryota; kingdom Metazoa; phylum Mollusca; class Bivalvia; order Lucinida; family Thyasiridae; genus Conchocele; species Conchocele bisecta. Next base: position 12,556,421 of record CM055270.1, on the reverse strand, counting down.
TTGGCTCCGCCTGATGGCGCGTGTGCTGGTGCGGGTGCTGGTGCTGGTGCGGGTGCTGGTGCGGCACCACCAGTGAAAGCTAGAACTATGGTCGATATAGTCATGCTGATAGCAACGAGGATGCTTGCTATCGTGATGCCCTGTTCTCTGAACAGAGTGCGAAGACGTTCACCGAGTGTCGTCTCCTCGTTCAGGACCCTCGAGATTGTTTCGCCGATCCGACTTATTTGGGTGCGGAGAGTCTCACGGTTAGTAGATGCAGCCTCCAAGCGAGCTTCTCTTTGATCCCGCAACGACCGCAGGCATTCGGTGATCCGCTCGGTAGATTCTATATCGCCACCGGCTTCCTCCAGTTTTCTTTCTTCTAGCGCGATATGTTCATCCAGCGACGAGAGTTTGGCGAGGTTACGGACCAGTTCGCCCCAGACCGTTTGCATAACCTTATCGAGTCCCCGGAGTTCGCGAAGAGGTAACGATGGGTCATCGTCGAGTATTTCGTTTTCGCCGAACGTGGTCTCCATCGTGTTAATAGCGTCGGTGGCTACTCGAAGGAGTTCGCTGAGCTCAACAGTTTCTATATCGGCGGTCGTTTTCGCCATCGTTTCGTCGGTAGACTGTAGGGCCTCTACAGCGCGGGTAGGCATAATTGTTTTACTACGCGTCCAATCTGGAAATCCTAGTTCGCTCCTTATGATTTCACCACCGCCCCGGTATCCGGCAATGGTGCTCATCGCTAGGGGTTTACCGGTCATCGTGTTGACGATCGGGACATTTGATGCTTTTAGTCGCAATCTACCGTTCAGGTCCAATTCGAACTTGGAGTAGTCGCGACCGACAGATGGGACCACACCTTTTTCTGCCAAACTGTTGTAGTAGTCGTCTACAGCTCCATCAAGTAATTCCCGACTTTGACTAGCGCCACCTAATTCCCCCGATTGGATTGGAACTGGAGGCTATATCAAGGGTGTTTCGTCATTATAATCATCTATGTCATAATCATCCTCATCCGCATCGACGTAATCGTCTCTGACGATTTCATACATGTCATTATCGTAATCAGCCATATTAATTTCTTAAAATTAATTATGTATTAAAGACAAAACCATAAGGGTTTAATATAGTTTCACTAAATTATGTCTTCGAGTCAATACGGTCGCAAACTCAATCCATACCGCAGACTGCATGAGCCCCTCGGGGCAAAAGGCGTGAGACAGAGTGTCGTTATTACGAACAACCCATCGACGATCGACCAGAACCAGCAGCTCTTGGTCCGCTTCCCCAACCTCGGAGCTAACGACGTCATTGTGCCGGGTACTGTTCGCCTCGCTTTCACTATTTCGCTGACGTCGACGGACGAGGACCGAACCGTCGTTCAGAACCTTGGTCGCGCCATCGTCAAGAAGACCATGATAAAGATTTCTGGTAATGAGGTGATGTCGATCGACGACAGCGACGTCTACCATTGTTATCAGGACCTATGGAAGACGGCGCAAGAGCGCGAAAACGCTGTCTATCAGGGTATTGACACCAGCAAAAATAAGAACGTAACCAAACTTAGAATCGGGGCTGGTAACAAGGTAGATAACAACGCGAGTGACAATGCGGTCGCGGGCGCTTACGGCAACCGCTTCTACATCCGCTCGACTTTGAGTTGCTGGAGAGTCACATGCCCTACTATCAGAGCGCTTTGGCTGACCGCCTCGAATACGAACTAACGTTCAACGACTACGGCCGAGTTCTCATAGCCAGCGACATGTTATCGACGTATACGATCGATAATGTTTCGCTGGAGTACGACATGGTCACGATGCCCGAACTCGCGCGATTGATCAGAACCCAGTACGCCGGGCGCGTTGCCATACTTTACGACCGACTTCTTCGCCATCGCAAGATGACGAAAGACAAAGGCGACACATTGTGGAATATTAACGTCAACGTACCCGCCCGCTCGATGAAAGGTATAATGATGTTGTTCGAGGATGCTCGGTTCGCGTTCGGTGCTAGAAAAAACCGACAAATTCTATAACCCCAAAATCACGAAGGTAGAGGTGACGATCGAGGAGTTCCCAATCAACTTTCTACAGCGCGGGTCTCTTGCGCGCACCAGCAGTGGGACGAAGTAAGAAAGCAGTTTGCTGCCGGCTCTAAGCGCTCTCCGGAGGTTGCAGCGGTTGCCAAAGACCTGCATCTCTCGGCCGTCTCCCTCGCGGAGTTCCTGAATACCAAATACGCGTTATGGCTAGACATGCGAGCCAGCGACGACGACCAAATACACGGCAGCGGACGCCAAGTTGAGAACGCTAGCGAGGGTGTGACGATCCAGATAACCAAAGAGGCGGACAGAGCCGGGCCATTGAACGTGTACTTATATATAATTACAGACGCACAACTCAACATCGAAGATGGCCGATACGTCTCAGCACTCTATTGATTTAATAAAAAAAATCATCTAACGATTTATTAATTAATAATTTTGAAAAAATTAAGAAAATTAGCAATCATTCTAACGATTTATTAATTAATAAATTTGATAATTCTAAAGAATTAATTAAGAAAATTGGCAATCAATACCAATTCACGATTGGAGATGCCCACTCTGCCATAATATGTGGGCAGACAGGATGTGGAAAAACGGTTTTCATCCTCGACTTGCTCGAGGAGTCCTACCGCGATGCCTTTCGTCACATTGTGATCCTGTGTCCCACTGTGCGGCACAACGATACTTATCAGCGGCGAACGTGGATATGGACCGACCCTGAGGTATACGTTATTGACCCCGGTGATAGGCTTCACGATTGGTTGCGTGGTTTATACCAAAGATTCCAGGGTGAGCCCACCCTATACGTGATTGACGATTGCTCGGCCAAGGCGGCGATGACCAAAAAGAAGGACATGCTCTCCGAGCTCGCATTTTCTGGCCGCCATGCTAGGCAAAGCGTATGGATATCCACTCAAAAGTACAACGCCGTCCTCAAGGATCTGCGCGAGCAAACGAAATGGGTCGCCCTCTTTCACTGCAAGGACCGAGACTCATTCGATGACTGTCTTCGAGAGAATGACGTTATCCCAACGCGCGAGGAGCGCCTGGAGGTTCGACAGATGCTTTCGGAAACTAAGCACGCCAAGCTTTTGCTAAAGACTGATCAACCAACTGCTTACGAAGTTATCAATTAATTTTATAATTAATTAGCAATTACTGAACAAATGCTGAACAATGCTGAACAATGCTTAGCAATTGCTGAACAATGCTGAACAATGCTGAACAAATGCTTAACAAATGTTGAACAAATGCTGAACAATGGTTAACAATGTTAACAATTTGGTGCTCCGCTGCGAGCTTTGTTGCGAGCATAATGGTGGTGATCATAAGTATCGGGTGGTGCGATTGCCAATATGTTAAAGTGATGAGACTTGTTAGAATAGTTAAATTAATTTTAAGAAAAATGAACTGCGACGAACTTCTCGATCAGCTAATAGAAGAAACCTCAACTCCGACTGCCAACATAGATAATGATCCGACAGAGCAATCGGAATCAACTCCAACGGCGGTTGGTATTGGGTTGAGTGCAACGACTCCGAATGAAAATGAAAATGCGGCGCGACGAGAGCGGCTAGCTGCGCTGGTTGCTGGGGGACAATCGGAGCATTATCTCGGTAGGCGTCTCTCAGTTTTTCAGGTGGATAAGATGTCAGATGCGGAGATCGATAAAATGTATGCGCGATACGAATCCAAATTGGGAGCGGAGATGACAAAAACTCTCGGATCGGCGGCTATTCATTTGTACGCAACCGCCGTTAGTATACTTCTCCCTATACCAAACACCGCGGGATTGATTGACGATCTAGAGACTGACCCTTTTATAGGTCACACTCTTAGAACAGCCTGCTGCTCAATTTATCACAAGTTTGGAATGTACTTAGCTCCGCTGACAACCGCGTTGACCACGGGTAAACACTGTCAATTTGGACATATATGCCCACGAACTATAAGCCCTGAAAATGATGACACAAGACACACCGCGAGAGTGACGGAGTTGAACCCGATTGCTCCAACCCAATCGAACCCAACTCCGCCACTGGATGACATACCGCATATAAAAAATCCCAAAAGACAGGCAGCTGGGGCGGGCGGCGGCTGCCACCCGAAAAGTTAAACAAGATAAAATACTCGCCGAGCTTCGAGAGGCTAAACTAAACTCCAATCGAGATTGGGGTTGCAATTGGGGACGGAGACAGCAAAACATCTGAAGACAGAGTTGAGTACAACCCCAATTCACGAATTGGAAGCACACTCAACACCCAATACCAACCGCCGTTGGAGTTGGGCGAATCCGATTGAACCCAAATTCGTGAATTGGAGTTGGGTTGTTGGTGGTGGTCTGGCAGTTGTTGGTGCCCTGTGCGTGTGGAAATACCCCATATTATCGAAAAAACAACCAGCCAGTGTTCAGAAGAAAGTTACGAAACACCAATCGCGATTGGATGCGCCCCATTTAAACATTGATCGCGACCCTTTTATATGCAATAATGGCTGAACAAGACGGTAAAATGTTAGTGAATGCGCTTTATCACGCCGTGGTGATATCGGTTTCAGTATCGGGTATGCTCGACTATCAAAGATGGCCCTAGGAGGATCCGCTCCCAAATTGGACTTTACTGTGAGAGACGTAGGGCTCGCGACCTTAGATGTAGCGGCCGCAGTTTGGACCCGAGATTATCTAGTTAAAGCTGGAATTCTACCAGTTAATATATGGAAATAAATGGCTTCAATCGCAATAATGATAGGTGGTGCGCTCTTAAACGCATTGCGTTCACCGGCAGCAAACTTTCTATTCTCTAAACTACAAAACTCGAACGCGGATGAGGAGAGTACGCGTCACGATTTAGCTGTAGAACAATTCAATAGCGCAAAGGAAGCGTGGTCGGAAAAACAAACCGCCCATCTTGACTGGGTCAATGAAGAGCTTCGCCGCGAAAATCACGCCGCACAAACTTTTCAGAACGTTGAAGAAGCCAACCGCGAGTACGCGCTGGCATATCCGCAGAAAAGTCTCGCGCCGCTGGATCACGAGCCCCAACTTTCAGATTTCTATGTACCGTCAGAGCCCCAAAAATACCGCGAGATCGCGTTCATCGTCGTGGGAATGGGTGTGGTGGGGCTCGTCGGCTACTATATTCAATCGAGATTTTAAATTAATTATTTTAAATAACTTTTTTTATAAATATATATATATATAGAACGATGTCAGTTGTCACTTTATTTTGCTATGATTGATGTAGGCTACACTGTCCTTAAACACCGCATAGCTGGTGCAAAGGGTATGATTCGTCTGGCCCGAGATTCTCTCGAGACGTGGCGGGAGGACGAAAAAGCGGCCACCCTTTTCGCAAAGCGGATGTTAGATTTTCTCAATTTCCTTCATAACTTAACCCCCAATCGCGATTGTACTTCCAACAAAGGTTTATTATTATCGACGCAGTTACCGGGCGATCTGGCGAGGGCATGTTGGAGATTGTCAGATATATTAGAATACATCGCATACGATGAACACGCGCAAACTTAATACCAAACTATCGGTTCGCCTAACGCGCAAGCTAGCGAACACGTACTATAGCCCCCGCGGCTACTGGAAGGGACTCGCTGCCATCAAGAACCTCGCGGCGGCGACCAAGGTTTCAGAAAACGCTGTCAAGGAATGGCTCAAGAAGCAGGCCATCTGGCAGATCTATTTACCCGCGCCTCACAATATTCCGCGCCCGAAATTCGACGTGCCGGTACCGAACCAAGTTCACCAGGCGGATCTCCTGTTTCTCCCTCACGATCGCGTCGGTCGTAAGACGTACAAGTACGCGCTGACAGTCGTTGACGTAGCGAGTCGTTATAAGGGGGCTGAGCCGTTGGCCACTAAAGAGTCTAAGGATGTGGCCGAGGCTCTCTCCCGAATATATAAGAGGAGTCCTCTCAAATGGCCGAATCTTCTCCAGGTCGATCCCGGCCGCGAGTTCATGGGCGCGGTCTCTATCTATTGTCTAAGCACGAAGTTTCTATCAGACGCGGCCGCGTCAACATCCACCGGGACCAGGGGATCGTGGAACGCTTCAATCGAACCCTGGCTGAGAGACTGTTCGGACACCAATACGCTAAAGAACTTGTAGACCCTCATTCGCGATCGACCGAGTGGGTGGCCAGACTGCCCGCCGTGGTCTCCGCACTGAACGGAGAGGTGACCAGATTGATAGGTAAGAAGCCCGTAGATGCTATCAAGTTTAAAAGGGTGATGAGCGAGCCCTCTGCCGTCTCGCGCGGGCGACCCGTTGGTTTAGAGGAGCAACGGCTTCCATCGGATATTGACGTCCGGTACCTCTATCAACCGGGAGAGCTCGAAGGTGGAAGCCGCCGCGCGACTGATCCCGTGTGGTCTCTCAATGTATATCATCTAGATCGATCTATTACCAAGCCCGATGAGCCCGTGCTCTACTATTTGGATGATGGGCCATCTCGAGGGTTTGTTCGCGAAGAACTTCTCGCGGTGCCTTCTGACACCTAGCTACCCCCGGATCGTCAGAGTCTTTAGATTGCTAATTTTCATAATTTTTTTCAAAATTATTAAATAAATCATTAGAGAGGTTCTGTATGTATTCCGTCTGGTAACACACGTCTTTTATCGTAGTATGCCGAGAGTCCTAATTTTTGTTGACAGTACGTTTTCTTAAATTGTTAGTTCTCTTGGACATTCCTTTCGCAGAGTTTTTATTAATAGAATTAAATTTTTCTACAAAATAACACTTACTAGATAACGCTATCGCCCTATCTCCGCTAAATTCCATTTTGAAAAGTCCGGGCTCTCTTTCGCTCCATTTATCCCAAGCCAACCATTTCTTTTTTTCTTTTTCAAACCCGTCTAGTAAGTTAGGTCTAATCAATTCCTCTATCGTTTTCCCACTAACTCCTATATACATACTATCCGTATCCATCGTGTATTAATTCAAAGTCTTCTCTTTTTACGTATTTGTCAAGAAAATTCGTAGTAAAATTCCAACATTCTCAATTTAGCTAGTTGATAAACCGCTATTCCACAATGGAATGGTCTCTTTACCGCACACCTGGGTTTTCTTGAAGATATTTCGTACGCATCTCCTATCTCTTCCAAATCGTCAAAGAATGCAGATCTTAATGCTTTGTCAACACAGGTTTCGTTTTGTGTATATGTCGTATTTAAATGTCTCTCAGTTGCCTCTATCATTTTTCCACAACACTAGTTTTCTAATAATTTAATTATGTCGGCTACTGGTTTCTTATTTGGTTCTACATCACCCGTTCGTATTGCGGCTGTAACTTCTTTTGCGAACCATTCGAATGGTTTTCGGCTAATATAATCTATAACACGATGAACTCCAGTTATTTCTAGGCCGTGTTTTAAATACCATTTCAACAGTGGCGCGTACAGCAATACTTTGGTGGCCGACATAGATCCCACCAATTTTCTTCCATTTCCTCTAGTTCTTCCAGTATCTTCCAAATATTTTATCATGTGTGTGGGAACTTCATCAACCTCTACTTCTCTGTTTATAAATATTGGGGACATTTCAGAAAACTTATCTTTTAAGTTGTGTGGAACTTTTATATCCACCTCCGCAAACCCAAACCATTCTCCAGATAAAACTCTTTTACAAAACTTTTTAATAAATAAATTTAGGGTTATGTGGGGTATCTATATGGTGTATAGTTTCTCTCCCACACGGCATCTCTTTATTTAACGTAGATAAATATAACGCGTTTGCGTCGTACCCCAAAACAGCCTTGCACGGTTTGGAACCCACTCTAATATTTGAAACACCAGCTTCTGCATATCGTGTAAATACTATTGATGGACCGCCAACTAGAGCGTCCTTCATCATTTCGTATGTTTCTTCTTTTGGTGCATATAGAGCATCCTCCGGTATAATCGTCTTTGAAGATTTTTGTTCTTTAATGGTTCCTCTCAATAAATATTGTATAGCTACTCCAGGTAGTGTTACCGCATCTTTGAAAATATCCACACCTCTGTGTTTATAAAATTCACACATTTTTTCCACCGCTTCTAGGAACGGTGCTACATCTAAATCGTTATAATATTTCAACCAATCTCTGAAAGTTTTCATATTATTTTCTTCGAAAATTCTACGACATTTACTTAATTCTGTTTCATCTATTAACATTTTCCCAGATAGTTTGGAATACCAATTCTCTATATCCGGTAGTCCTGGGTAATCCAGTTTGTCTGGAGAATCGAACCACTCATAAGGAAAGAAAGATTTCTGTCCTTTGCATTCGTAGGCTTTTATCCAACTATCGTAACTTACACCGGGTCCTAGATAAAGTATTACATCAAGAAATCTAAACTCTGGAGTAAATAGAAATATTGTTGCGTTTGCACGTTTTCCGACCATTATTTCTTTCTTTGTTGTTGATGCCAGTTCGCCTACTAGGTATTTCTTTATTAAGTTTATATCGTACTTACTGCTGTTAAAACCTATAACCGGTACTTGCTCTATCCACTGTTCGATCTTGGCGATTTGGTTTTTACGTAAATGTTCTGTATTAAACCCATATCTTGACCACACTTCTTCTCTTATAGCTTTTCCCCTGACTTTCAAATCTTCTACGAATTTTTCTATAAGTTTTGCGGGATCTTTATCACAAATATGAGTTACTGTTCCTGAGAAATTATTTCCTATACTAACGCTTACCGGAACGTGCTCGGCTTCGTACTCTAGATTGTTACCGAGAGCTTCAAATTCTGGGTTGAGATATGCCTCAAAATCGTATACTATCTGATATGGATAAAGAGTAGTGTCGCAACCGATCTTTATGTCTTTACCAGTTCTTTGAAATTCGCATTCCCACATAACTACTAGGTTGAATTCTTTGCTTTTTCTAATAAATGTATCTCTTCTCATAGTGGATGCGTGTTCTTCTTTTTAGTTTGATGATCTCACACCCGTGCCAGTAACAGCCGTGATATTGATATACGGTATTGGTTTCTGGACAGTATCCATCTACTGGAGCTCCTAAAATCCATCTTTCACCCCCGTGTCCACACTGTTCGTGGTGAATGTGAATTCCCTCGCGCTTTTCCACAGAGTACATCCAATCGATCGCCCCATAACTGTTAGAACTTTTTGGGTAGAACGATTTCTCGAACGACGAACGCGGGCGCTCTAAATAATTGCCATCACATATTACTTTTGTCTCACCTCTCATACATTTTGGCCCGTGTCTCTTCATATTACTCGCTTTCGTGAATTTCTGCTTGCAATTATCGCAGGCGTAAATTTTAGATAGGTTTTTAAGGTTTTTTATCAGAAATGCGTGATTATTAAACAGTCCTATTGTCATTGGTTTATTACCTATTGCCTTATAGTGCGCTGGTACCTTTTTCAACCACCATATATTACATTCGGTGGGTTGATATACTTCTATACCGATTTTAAAAAAACTCTTCAACCTTTTTCAGATCTGAAAAAGGAATTGGTTGAAACCACATTACTACCAAAATATTGCTTACTAAGTTCTTTCGCCTTTTCTGTACATCTGTCGGGTCTTTTATCTGTCATATGCATAGCTAGACACCTGAACAGACAAAGGTCGTCATTATACTTATCTAAAGAATACATACCTTTTTTATTCTTCAGCCATTCTGGAAGTTCTCCTCCTGCCGCTTCTTTGGATTGTAGTCCCAAATCTATTCCCCTACTACCCTGTATTAGCTTTACGAAAACCTCTACCCATCTTACAAACTTCCACTTTGTATTCGGTCTGTCTATTTTATCGGACATTATTCGTGTTTGCTCCTTATCTGACAGCCATTTTTTAACGGTTTTCATTGATGATAGTGGTTCGCTACCACCGAGATTTTTGTGCATTATTATAGTTACAGGTTTTCCATTTTTAATTTCCTCCATATGTTCTAGCTTGTAAGAATATGAATATCTCAAATAAAAATTGGTTGTTAGATACGGAGCGAGTTTATCGGACATGCGTTCAGACTCGTTAATGTTAATGTTTTTACGAAAGGATAATGTAACTACCCGTCTTCCATTTTCTACCTTTTCCAATGTTTCATCGTGAGCCCAATATTTCTTCACCTTTTTCCACTATCGCGCGAACGAGAGATCTTTTATTTTGTATTGGGCCACCTGTGTGTCTAATTTGGGAAAACAAATTATTGGTGCTTGAAGGTTTTATTACACTAGCCCTTAACTCCGCAATACTTTCTTTTTGAATTCTGTTACCAACTTCATCCGCTAGTGAGAGGTTTGTAAATGCCCCTCTTTTATAGGCGCGGGTAAACCGCTTCATAAACGCCTCATTCTTTGTGGCATTTATCAGCTTTGTCAACCCCCTAACTCTCAACCGTGTACTATAAGTAATCCCTAGAGATTCGGCTTCTCTTCTCAAACTTTCTATTTCTGCTCTAGTTTCTGGCGTTATCATATTTTCTGTATTATACTTTTGTATATATACTTTTGTATAACCTATAAAATTTATCTGTTCAATTGGACGTCAAAAATTTACATAATGTTTTTTTCACGTCCAATTGAACAGATAAATTTTATATATATATATAAAGGAGTGTGTGACTTGTTGTAAGAGGTTTTACGTGTAAAGACTATCTACGAAGGCATCTAGCGAGACGTATAAAGTTTCCTTGTGTCCCCCCACAATTTCAATGCCCTAGATGCCCTTGTAAATTCGTTAGTGCCCAAACTCTTTGTAGACATAAGCAACTACGCTGTCAGGTGGCTAAAGGTGAACGTGGTAGACTAGAGCTGGTAGAATTAGTTGCTGATCTGCGAAATAAATTAGCTATATCGGAGAAGAAAAATGAGGAATATAAACTATTGTACTTGCATGAATGATTTCGACTTTTTTCAAAAGTCAATTACCAATATAATTGGGATTCCCTCTTTTCAAAATTATTTTCTCCAAAAATTCATAAATTTGCTGTCGGGAGACCCAATTTTCCTCGTTAACCAATTTTTTGATTTTCGGGGGTGGTGGGGGTATTATAGAGGGTTATAAATGATATCACGGTAGGTGGTATCATTTTGACTCCCTTACTACTACTGGGGTGGCGGGGGTGGGTCATGGATTTGCTGTAGCACGATAGAGGATCATCAGATGAATGCATGTATGAAATATCAAAGCGTTCCCTGTAAAGATACAGAAGTTACACAACATTTACCCCAAAGTTAAGTTGATGAACATGCTAAGTTTGTGACCTTGACCTTGGGGTAAGGGTTGGGAGGTGGTTTGTGGATTTGCTACAGCATGATAGAGGGTCATCTGAGGAATGCATATATGAAATAACAAGGTGTTCCATGAAAGGAAACAGAAGTTATAAGACATTTATCCCAACGTTAAATTTGTGGACGCCGCCGACGCCGCCGACGCCGCCGACGGGGGTATGCCATAAACTCTTCTGCACTTCGTGCAGGCGAGCTAAAAACATGAATATTATATAACTTGACCTTGGGTTAAGGGGTGTGTGGTGGATTTGTTACCGCATGATAGAATATCATCAGATGAACACATGTATGAAATATCAAGGCGCTTCCTGTAAAGAAACAGAAATTATATGACCAAGTGTGTGACCTTGACCTTGGGGCAATGAGTGGGTGCTGGGTTGTGGAGTTGCTACACCATGATAAAGAGTCAGATCAGATGAATGCATGCATGAAATATAAAGGTGTTCCAAGAAAAGAAACGGAAGTAATAAGAAATTTACCCCAACGTAAATTGTATGAACGCACTAATCAGACAACTGTATGTATGAAATATCAAGACGTTCCCTGTAAAGAAACAGAAGAGACGTTCCCTGTAAAGAAACAGAAGTTTGCCCCAACATTAAGTTTATGAACACACTATTTTTTGTGACCTTGCCCTTGGGGTGGGGGGGGGGGGGGCTGGGCTGTGGGTCGTGGATTTGCTACAACATGATAGAGGTTATCAAATGAATGCATTTGTAAATTAGCAAGGTGTGCCATGAAAAGAAACAGAAGTTATACAAAATTTAACCCAACGTTAAGTTTCTGAACGCACTAAATTGGTGATTTTCTACAGCATGATAGCTATTCACATGAGGAATGCATGTATGAATGTGCTAAGTTTGTGACCTTGACCTTGGGGAAAAAGGTGGGGGGTCATGGATTTGCTGTAGCACAATAGAGGATCATCAGATGAATGCATGTAGGAAATATCAAAGCGTTCCCTGTAGAGAAACAGAAGTTACACAACATTTACCCCAACGTTAAGTTTATGAACATGCAAAGTTTGTGAACTTGACCTTGGGTAAGGGTTGGGTGGTGGGTCGTGGATTTGCTACAGCATGATAGAGGGTCAACTGAGGAATGCATGTATGAAATAACGTTAAGTTTATGAATGTGCTAAGTTTGTGACCTTAACCTTGGGGTAAGGGATGGGCGGTGGGTCATACATTTGCTAGTTTATGATGTTGATCTTGGAGAAAGGGGTGAGGGGTAATGGATTTGCTGTAGCACGATAGAGTATCATCAGATGAATGCATGTATGAAATATCAAAGCGTTCCCTGTAAAGAAACAGAAGTTACACAACATTTACCGCAACGTTAAGTGTATGAACATGCTAAGTTTGTGACCTTGACCTTGGGGTAAGGGTTGGGTGGTGGGTTATTGATTTGTTACAGCATGATAGAGGGTCATCTGTGGAATGCATGTACAAAATAACAAGGTGTTCCATGAAAGGAAACAGAAGTTATAAGGCATTTACCCCAACGTTAAGTTTGTGGATGCCGACGCTGACGCCAACGCTGACGCCGGGGGTATGCTATAAGCTCTTCTGCACTTTGTGCAGGCGAGCTAAAAAGCTTTTTGCAGCTCAAATAAGTAAATGTTTAAATTTGTTATACTTTTTTTTATCATTTGTTCCCTATTTAGTAATGAAGAAAATCAATAATTAATTAATAATAATGGAGCGCTGCATGTTGAAACATTTCCAGTAGTATTTTTCTGAAATAATCAGGAACCAGGAACCTCGAATCCTGATTTCAGGACATATTATGAGAATTCCCACCACTGAAAGAAAGAGTTAAGAATTCATTCAAGTAATACAGATTTTATTTCGGCGAAGATACTTCGAAATTTGCTATGCTCTAAACTGTGGCCCTGGCTGCAGAAATGTGGCTTACGAGACTTGTAATCAGGCTACAGGAGTGCACTATCTGATCTGGAGCAACTCCTCATCAAATACCTCACTCCGGTAGTTTGATAAGGATCTACATTGTTTGTTTATATAGAGCATGAAGGATGTTTCATTGATGGAATGGCAAACAGTGAAAATGCTGATCAGACTGTGCTGATGCACAGGCTGATCTGGATCTACACTGGTCGTAAAACCCATAAGCCTCATTTGTTCAGTCAATATTATGTGGAAAGGAAGTGATAGGAATTTAATCGAGGATAATTTTGTTTCATTGAAGATGTTTGTAACTCCGATAAAAAACGAGTGCACCCCTAAAGAAACAAGTTGGCTGGGTAGTCATGATGACAGTCCAAAATATTCTGTGGAATGAGAGTTAAAAGTGTGAAGTCAATGATGATTTCTTAACATGTATCGACTTAGTTAAGGCAAGTCAATTAGTCAGATTTTTAAAAATTTACTCCTCAATTGGTAAGAAGTCGTTTCTGACTCTTGAGTTATTCACTTTGAAGCCCCTATACGGCTCAAGTTGCCGAATTTGGCCTCCTAATGGGGTTTCCCACACATAAATCCAACAGGTTCCTTTTTACACACACTTTGAAACTGTTTGCATTCATTTTGGTACAAAAATGAGTTTGTAGTCGATGAAAATATAATATTTGTTGATAAACAAACAGCAGGTGCGTGTTTCAAAGCCCGATCGATTTTACGATAGACGCTCGGGTCAATTCCTCAACTCACCGATTCGCGGCCGATGAATACCGATAGCCGGAGTTTATCGACTCGCTTCCGAGCTGAAGCCATTGGGTTACGGAAATTAAATTGTCAATATTGACATTTTGCACTGAGTGGTATAATAGGCAGACGATAATAAGTTGCTAGCAGTCAACAGCCGACTTTATAAATAGGTGAAACAGGTAAATTATCTTATTATAGCCACGTTCCAATTCACTGCACAAGAAGTGATATAATTTGTGCCAGCTTTCGCCGTATATACAGATAATGGTGTGTAGCGCAGTGGGTATGTGGAAGGTGTTAGTAAAATTTAATTTTAGTCACAAGGTCAGTGGTTCAAATCCCCACACAACCGTATGTTATAAAACGAAAACATTTTTTGTTTTTTTTGTTGTTTTTTGTTGTTTTTTTGTTATTGTTTTTTGTTATTATTTTGTGTGTGGTTTTTTTATGAGGGTCTGTACTCGTTTTCGATGTGTAGGGGAAATGTGTGCATTCATTTCGTCAGCTTAATTTTCAAAAGCTGTGTCGGTGTCGGAGCAGTCACTGGCTGTGGATGCTGTGTCGGTGTCGGAGCAGTCACTGGCTGTGGATGATGTGTCCGTGCCCTCTTCATCCGTCACCTCGATGATGAACCGCTCAATAGCTTCCTCCACAGCAATGTCACTTTGCCGGAATCTGTCTTCCACTCCCTCGACGTGTCGACAGCATGCCTCCCACTCAGTGGTGCTGATGCTTTCCAGACTTTCCTGTGTCAGCTTGAGCACTTCTTTAGTCTTGAAGCTGATATTGGACGCAGCAATCTTCCGTTTCACAGACGCCCATATCAGCTCGATAGCATTCAGCTCGACGTGATACTGTGGTAGTCGAAGGCAGGTGTGGCCATGTTCCTTCAGCATCTCTTCCAACACGTATGTCGGTGCTGGCTTATTCCGCTTACACAGTTCATACAGCTCGGCCTTCAGCATCTTCGGAGTGTACGGAATGTGGTGTCTGCCGAGCCACTCCTGTATATCGGCCTTCCGGGAACTCTGGGTAGGGCACTTATCCATTTGTAGATTGTGGTAGGCCGCGTTGTCCACTACAAGTAAGGAGCGAGGTGGCAAATTCGGAATGAGTCTCTCTCGAAGCCATCTCTGAAAGTTGGTGCCGTTCATTTCAGAATGGTAATCACCTGTCGAAGACTTGGCTTTGAACAAAAGGCACGCCCCATCGATGAAGCCTTTGGCTGAGCCTGCATGGACGACGATCAGTCGTTCACCCTTCGAAAACGGAACATTCCTTGTCGCTTCTTCGGACTGCTTGCATTTCTTCGCACTGTGCGTCGAATGGACATATGTCTCGTCGGTGTAGACAATAGGTCGACCCTCCTTGCGGTACTTCTTGATTTGCCGGACATACTCGATTCTGGCAGATACAACGTCTGACCGTTCCATTAACACTGAACGATTCGATTCGCATCGCCTCCACACAAACCCAATCTCTTTCAGAGTCTTTCTCCGGAAATCAACGTGGCCTGGAAAGTGGATCTTCTCTCTGACAGCTTGCATGATCTTCTTGGCCGTCGGTACAACCTGTCCCCGCTGCAACATCTCATGAACTGTGCGCCGTATAACGTCTCTGTCAAACGCGTCCACGACGTAACGGTCACGTCGTGGTTCCCGTGACGTTTCTCCTGACGCCATAGCGATACGTCGACATGTCCACGAGCTGACGCCAGTGTAGTTGGCTACCCTCGCTGTGGCCTTCTCCAATGGTATTTGCAAAGAGCCTGCAATCTTCTCCTCTTTGCAAATTTTCAGAACATTTCTGATGATCGACGATTTGTCTGGAGCGTTATCAGCCATTGCTTTTATCGAATGCGTATGAATTGAAAAAAACGCACTCGGAATGACTTTGCGCCTGCTAAATCTGAAGGAATTGCACGGCAAAGTGACTTTGTGCGTGTTGTATATGTGATCAGGCTGATCGGGGGTGTAATGGTGTATCGTGGGACGTGGACCTGGGCTGTATGAAATGGAGAAAGACGAATCAGTGTTTGTCCAACGATTGAAATCGACAGTCTTTAATAGTACATGTATCTATGTTTACAGTAATCTTAGTAAAACAAAGTACGTATCATTACAATGAATGCAGCAGTTTTCTAACACTTAGTTTTTAATACATTGTTGTTACATATGAACAGTCTAGAAGCCAAAGGGTGAACAGTGGCGGTCCCACTCAGACTGCGCGGATGCGCAGGCTGATCTGGAGCCCCGCTGTACCAATATAGCGAATGGTGAACAGTGACGGACCCACTCAGACTGCGCGGATGCGCAGGCTGATCTGGCGCCATGCTGTACATATATACCGAATGGTCAGTTATATTAGGCGGCGGCCATTTATCAATTTACACTGTATACGCGTACCGTATATGCTTGCAATCAAATACTTAAACACGCTTACGTACAGTTATTTTCAGAATGCGGCTATCTACTCTGTTCATATAAGGTACCAAGCAAATGTGAAATACTACGAATTACATTTAGGATTATTCACTGAATATAAACGGAAAATATACATGTACACAATCGTGTTCATGTGACCATTGCAAACTATTTATATTCATGTCTACAGAACGAAACAGAAATATAGCACAGATATCGGACCCATACTGTGTATGAGTGTATGTATCGTACGCATAACCACTTTCATTATCAACAACATAATATATAAAATATTGATGCCTGCTACATCGTACTAATGTGCGTTTGGTATGTATGTATCACAATCTAAGCGTAGATTGATCAATTTACTTAATATATGGTCACATTAACAATACAGCGTATAGTATTCTAGCTATAAAATTACATTGTACCCATTTCAGTATTTACAAGCAATATACACGAATTAATTGTCTGCTATCATAACCAGACGGTAATATGTATGCACATTTAACATATATTACAACTGTGACAAAACATTAATATGAACAATATTTTCTAATGCTAATATATGAAGTGTAACGATTTCTCAGTACTTGACTGCGAAATACTGCAATCATGGAAATTACAATCACGACAGTATAATGAATTCACATACCTGTATGAAATTGAGAAAGACGAATCAGTGTTTGTCCAACGATTGAAATCGACAGTGACATCCACCGATCCGCCTTGCCCTTATATACTCGTTCAAACCAACGCTGCACATAATCTTGCATCATGCTTGATGGCATGTCATAATATTCTTGCATAAACGGCCGAAGGTTTCCGTGTTGTCAATCACATATATGAGCAGTTACGATATACATTTCAATAAATCAGTGTCTGCCATGCTATCAAATATGTTTGGTGTAGATTCCAAATGACATCTAATTGATGGCATACGGTGTGTTACATAAGTTTAACCGTATAACCCTGTCTGATATGCTACACTTGCAAAACCAACTTATATGTAAAGACAAACCAGCGTTGTCACAATCCTCCCACCGAACTGAAAAGTGATGTCCCCATCACAATACAGTATCATTTCAACGAATCACCCATTATTTGTTGTCACAAAACAAAGATGCGATATGGTGAGTACATGTACATTAGCATCGGTGAAATGGCGGTGTTACTTTGGTGTTAATGACGTGGTGTCACCCCACCATCTCTAACTATTCCCAATCCTGTTTCCATTATCAGCACGTCGTACATTCAAACAAGAATATATAAGTACAAGCATATATGTATTATATATGGAACAAACATTAACCTTTAAAAAGTACATGGCATGCATAGTGGGCCATGCTACAATATATATTCGCGTGGCATGGTAAGACAACACTGTTGCCCAATAATCAAAATACATGTCAATATACAAACATACTATACATAGTAATATTCCAGACAAATGATTGGCACATATCAGTATCGTATACCAATAACTGCTCTCTCATGGGTTCTGTTCAAATCCACTTTGCGCACTCAGCAACCATCGACGACCAACAATCGTCATATATCCATACTTGTCTGTAGTCTGGAGTTCCACATATCGGATATCAACTAATGACGTAGACAACGTATGTTCATCATCGTTTGAAGCATGTATGGAATCACAATGAAGGAAAGGTACCGGTGTCACAACATGTACCATAGTCAATGGCAAAGCCCGAACAGCACGCAGACAGCATGAGCCTACTAATGGTGATAGGATACAGTGTCTCACCCAACCACCCGACGCACCTCCACGACAGGCACATAGGAAAATCACGAATGTAATGAATCGAAATAACCCCGAATTTGTCAAACTAGGGATTGGAGGAGACAGACGTAGGAAGGGTAGCCTTTGCATTATAATGCTGCATGGTACCATACACATTATTCAACGACACGAGGAGCAGTCAGTCCGGGTTTGCACGTTAAGTCGGAGTTAAAATCTGTGCAAATCGGGACGGGAATTGCAAAACCCTGGTGAACCACCCATAAATACGCAGCAAATGGCGTATTCAGAATGCGTCTGAGTTTCAGCGCTGCTATTGGACCCACATATATGTTTGAACTGGGACGAATAGAAGATTTTGGGACCTTCTGTACAATATCGAAGTCTCCCCATTCAAGCGTCAAGTTCGGGAGCAACGTCCCAGAGATTTGAATTGACGTCAAGAATGAAAGTCCATGGAAATGGAGTTCATGTATACATATTGGTAGTCGCATAACAGTGTGTGTGGCACATGCGTGCCCATTGGTAATCTCGAGCACTAACCTGGATGAATTAGAACGTCTGATGTACTGGTACATTATGATGAGGAACCCTAGTAAAATGAATAACCCAGCAATGTCTGTTGCGGTTGATGTGTGTACATAATATAATGGGATTGTGACTGGTGATGTGTCTGTTTGCTTTGTAGTAGGCATTGCATTGTATATAAAGGAAGGGATGGTAGTGGGCAACCCATTAGCAGTTCGGACCTTTCCTGCTATTACTAGAGCCAATGCTAGACTTCTATACTTGCAAAATAAGAACACAGATGCTATTATCGATACAGATGTTCCTAACATTGATGATACTACCAAGACAAGCTCGGTGGAGGGGCCGCTTTCTACAATCAGTCTCCCATCCAGTATGGGTTCGGCTAGGGACTGAAAAATTGCCTCATTCTTCTTTGCTATAGAAACCATTTTTTGTTAAACTTAGATGTTCTTTCTTGTCATTTGCAATAATATTTGAAAAATTATGTCTAAACAGTTTAAATGGAGGAACACTAATATCAAGAGGACTACTGAATGATGTATTGGCAAAAATGTGCTCTACTTCGCTGTCTGAAAAAAATTCCTGAAGGAGTGCCAAATTCACTGGGTGCCTTATTGTTATTTGCGCTGACTGATTGTGACATCCATTCCATCGTTCAGAAAAATATGTAAATGAAGTGTTGATAGAACAGCAACACGGTACGTGGATAATGCAAAAGGAACATCCATTGACAATGCTGTTATTTGTACGACAATTGAAGGTTATATTATCGGTTTTGTAAACAAGGAATTGTGAATTAGTCAGCTGCATTATTGACGGTTTAATCACATTTTGAACAAAACGAAAGTCGCACGTTTGTTGGATCCTAGATTTGTTTCCAAGCCATAGAGCGACAGAGCATGTATCGACCGACATGGGGGCCAATGGAACATTAGACGGACATTGAAGTTTGCGACGAAATCGGAAACACTTTTGGAGATGTCTTTGAGACAGCTCGCTATAGTAAAGGTGATCTCTGGTGATCGCGATATACTCTGGCAAATCAAGTAGGTGAGAAGCATGGGTGGAGTTGGGATCGATCGGAACTGGGACAGAGAGTATCCGATAGAGGTGCATGTATGTAGGTAACGAAGAAATGGTGAATTTGATCGAAATGTATACATGAGTGTTTTGCCGAAAAAATACAAGATTGGCGTGCGAATAGTAGAAGGAGGGGTCGACATTTACCAAGTGAAACGCGTCATGATACCTTAAACTTTTCCTTATGTTACTTATGGTAACGGCAAGAGTGTCATATGGAATGATATTTGGCGACAGTTTGCCTTGTAATAATGTAATGATTCCATTGAACATATCTTGGAAACAATTATGTATTTTGGAACTTATACACATTTGTTCTATTAGTTTGGCAAACAGATCGCGGTCGATGTCCAGTGATTTTCCGAAATTCGGTCAAGCGTCTGTCAGTCGTAAACATGAAAGAAGAAAGCAGTTCCGTTTGATGGTTAAATGCTGTCGCCATTTTCTCATTGCGAGTTTGAGTTGCTTGCACATGGCGTGCCAACCTTATCAGGTCATCGGTTGTAGCTAGGCCAAACAAGGATTTCGAAATAAATCCTATGAATGGCAACAGTGATCTCTGTTTTCTGGCATGATGACGGAACTTATGATTTGGTAGCATACGAAAAATATTGTCTACAATGTCGTTGACATGTTGAGATGCATCATCATGTATCTTATAGAGATGTGCAAGAATGTTTTTCACATGTTTACATGTACAATTAGGAAATACTTTCTGATTTGATTGTATAATTGGCAGTGGAAGCACAAATGTATGCGTCCAATGGTCGGCGGCGAATGACTCGTCGTGTTCCTTGGTGAACGTTACACCATAGTTGAGACGTGGGTGGATTTCCGACGCTATACTACCCATCATCAGCATGGCGAGAACAATCACCACCATCATGTTGCCCTAGAAAAAGAAGGTAGCAAAAAAAATATGGTCAGCGACGAGAATGCGAGAGAGAGAAAAAAAAAATAGTTGCAAGAACGGGGATGAGGAGGGGCTTCAAATCCTTTCTCCTACTAGCACATTTAGACAAACCATATACATGGTCGAGGAATTTGTTCAAGCAAATATTCTTTAGTAATATTAAAAAAAGAAGGAAATTTATATATTAAAACAAAATGGGACTGTATGCAGACAGTAACACTAGCGTTTAGGCAACACTCTGGTATGT
This sequence comes from Conchocele bisecta, assembly GCA_029237695.1. Lineage (NCBI taxonomy): Eukaryota > Metazoa > Mollusca > Bivalvia > Lucinida > Thyasiridae > Conchocele > Conchocele bisecta. The sequence continues at coordinate 12,535,510 of CM055270.1, read as the reverse complement.
TTGAAATGCCGTTTGGATTAACCACCTATTTGCCAAAAGTGTTTTTAGATTTCAATCTCAAAGTAGAACCTACATAACTCATAAGTATTAAACTATTAAAATATGTCATTCGTGTGAGAGTAGCATTGCTCACAATGATATTGTGTGACTGTGACAATGATATGTATGCAATTGTGTATGATGTATGTATTCGGAAATCTATGACCTGTGGAAGTATTTTGGACCTTTGTGCTTGCGACGTGTACCTTGTAATGTATGTGTTGCGTGATATTGCCGAACAAGCTCTGGCGTCAAATTTTCCACTGGTTCCCATGTAGTATCCGAGAATCCTGTCCATTTCACACGGTACAGTTTCTTGCCTGCAACGTGTTTGATACCCAGTATATTGTCAACTTTGTGCCATGTGTTCGATGTGCAAGTCGGCTTGTCTGGCTGCGAATTTGAGCCAGAATCCTCAACTGTCGACCTCACCGGATCTGTAACGGGCTCTATGACCTGTTCTTCTTCGGTACGTCTTCCTGCCTGTTCCGATGGTGATTCGTCTGGCGAGCTCTGTTTGTATGTCCTCTGCCGAGGGTCATAGTACGGCTTCATACGATTCGCATGCACAAGGGATTTCCACGACTTAACTTCCCCACATTTACGCAGTCGAAATGTGTTATTTGAACCCTTCTCAACTATGGAAAATGGCTCACTGTACTTCGGGCAAAGTTTCTTGGACATTCCTACTGGCGTCTGTTCCTGTCGTAACAAGACACGCTGTCCTACTTTGAAGTCAGGTTCCGCAGCGGACCGGTCATACCTGGCCTTCTGCCTAGCTTGGGCTTCCCGTCTTCGTTTGGCAGCTATCTCATTTGTAACCTTAAGTGTGACCTGCAGCTGATCCAAATGCTCCTTGGCAGACTTTCCGATTGTGTCCTTTGGGATTAGAGACGTGTCAAGAGGTGCCCTCATTTCCCTTCCAAACACCATATAATAAGGCGAATATTCCGTGGTGGAGGAGACCGTCATCCTAAAAGCCATCATAATCCCAGGAAGGAGCTTTGGCCAATGTGTGTGCTCCTTGTCACAATATGTCCTCAAGGACTGTAGCAACGAGCTGTTTACCCGTTCGACCGTAGAATTGGTCTGTGGGTGATAACTTGAGGTGTTGTGTTTGGTTACTTGAAAAAGCTCACAGAGGGCAGCGACGAGTTTGGACATGAAATTCTTCCCACGATCGGATATCAATATGTGTGGGCATCCATACCTCGTGAATATTTCTGAGTATAGAACTCTGGCAATGTCCGTCGCCTCCTGCGTGACCAAAGGAAATGCCTCACACCATGACGTAAATGCATCGACAATCAGAAGTACATATTTGTATTTGTCTGGTGTAGTTGTTAATGGACCAAGAATGTCAATGTGTAAGCGAGAGAATGGCTCGGAAATGGGCATGGGTGTCAACGGTGCCTTGTGAATACCGTACTGTCGTTTGGAAACCTGGCACTGCTCACAACTCTGAACATGCGAGTAGATGTCCCGATAGGAATTCGGCCAATAGTACCTAAATCTGATTGAGGCATAGGTTTTATCGAACCCTTTATGACCACCACCTGCTTGACAGTCATGAAAGGACAAAATTACATCTTCTCTAAGTACCTGCGGGACAGCCACCTGCTTTATCTGTCTAGCCTCTCGTGGTACCCCACGTGATCTGACGGAAAAGAAATGGTACAGCACGCCATCTAGAATGACATATTGTGCAGATTCCGCAACTAACCTCTTTGACAGAACGTTGTCATCAGGCAATCTCGAGTGAACCATGTACTCTAGTATGTGCTTAAAATCGGGACAGTTCCACTGCAGATTGACTAGGTCATCCCTTTGTCGTGTATCAATATCCGGCACCTTGTTCTGTTCTGAATCGTCCGGCTCTGTGAGCTCTTGCACCGCTGAAATTATTGGGACTGTGTCTGTAATCTGTGGTTGACCATACTCAAACTCAACCTGATAATACGTATCTGCTTCTATGTCCAACATCTCTGTTACTGCATTGATCGATTCAGCATCTACCCCTGCTGGGGTAACTGATTCCACTGGATATGGCCGTCTGGAGAGAGCATCAGCATTTTGATTGGTTACGCCTGCCTTGTGGATGATTGTGAAGTTGTACCCTTGAAGTTTCAAGGACCACCGGGCTAGCCTACCAGTCTCGTCCTTAATTTTCTTGAGCTATTGCAACGCGATGTTGTCAGTGTACACTGTGAAGTGGTTGTGTGCCAGATATGGGCTGTAGACTTTAACTGCCTCGACTAATGCCAAACATTCACGCTCTGATACGTCCCACTTGAATTCTGTACCACGAAGTGATCTGCCACCATAAGAAATAACACGTTCGGAACCGTCATCGGCAACCTGACCCAGAACATAGCCTATTGCGGTACCTGATGCATCTGTCGATAATATAAATTCCTTTTGCATGTCCGGGAATCCCAAAATGGGTGGGGAAATCAATTTCTTTTTGAGTGCATAGAATGCCGTGTCACATTCTGGTGACCAATCAAATGTGTTATCTTTACGTAACAATTTGTTCAAGGGACTTGTGATTTTTTAATAATCTTTAACAAAGCGTCTGTAGTAATTTGTAAGGCCTAAGAATTGGCGAACTTGCTTTGGTGTTTTGGGAGCAGGATAATCTTTAACGACTTGGATCTTGGACGGGTTCACTTCAACACCATCTTTAGACAGAATATGACCAAGGTACTCTACTTTTCTAGTGGCGAATTGACATTTTAATGGGTGAAGCTTGAGATTGGCATGCCTAAGACGATCAAAGACATTATTCAAGAGATCCAAATGCTCTGTGAAGTCTGCACTGAACAGAAGTATATCGTCTACGTAAACCAAGGCAAATTTCCAATTCAACCCTTGTAACACTTTGCTCATTACCATTTGGAAAGACATGGGAGCATTCATGAGACCAAAACTCAACCGACGGAACTGGTATGTTCCGTGCCTTGATATGAAAGCAGTTTTGTGTTTAGTTTCATCATATAAAGGTATCTGATGGAAGCCTGATTTAAGGTCTAATACCGTAAATACCTTTGCATTGGCATTACCTATGGTGTCAAATATACATTCCAAACGAGGCAATGGGAAGTTATTTGGGACTGTGACGTTATTCAAACGTCGGTAATCAATACAGAACCGGAATGAGTTGTCCTTCTTTTTTATCATCATTACCGGACTAGTCCACACCGAATCCGAAGGCTCTATAATCCCACTTTGTAGCATGTCATCGATGTGTTTCCCTATCTCCTCGTTGACCTGTGGGGATGTTCGATAAAACCGTTGCCTCTGTGGGGCAGCATCCCTGGTCTCTATGCGATGATGGTGCAAATGTGTGCATCCCAATTCTGACGTGTCCTTAGCAAATACATCTCTATTCTTACCAATAAATGTAAGGAGTTTTTGCTTTTGATCAGGGGACAGGTCAGAATCATCTAGAGATATGCCAAGGTCTTTTGCTATTCGAACGAAATCTTCGTCATTGCCTGCTGCCTCTGTAGTGGCAGATGCAACAAAATGGTCAGTGACTGAATCAGCATCGGTATCATCCAATTGAATGATAGTGTCCTCATCTACAGCAAATAACTTGTCCAGTACCTGCGCAGAGCGCAATTGTATGGGTGTTTTTGTAGGATTGAGAAGTCGGCACACTGCCTTTCCTCTCCGGCATGTCACTAGAACCTTAGCACCGGCAAGATGTAGTGATGAAGATAAAGTGGAAATGGGTTCGAGTAAAGCAATACCACCGTTTGGGATCCTGGACAATCTGACAGGGACGACAACTTCAGAAAATGGGTGAACTGACACACTATTCGCAGCTCTGGCCAAGCCAATATGGAAGGGAGAAGGAGTGGTAGAAGCTAAGTTTATAACAGCAGGAGTTCCAGAGTCAGTCACTAATGTCATTGTATCCATATCGATCGTACAACTATTGTCGCGGAGAAAGTCAATACCAAGAACTATGAAATGGTGTAAACGTTGAAAAACGTGAAACTTTTGTTGAAATATGGTGTTCCCAATTCGCACTGGCAATACTACTGTACCGGTAATGTCATGAACAGTACCACATATACCTACTACTCTGCGTAATGTCGGGGCATGTATGTTGTATAACTTTGAATCTATTTTGTTCAAAAGGGGCTGTGAAATGCATGACAAACTAGCACCTGTGTCTATTAAGCTACGTTCCTGAACACCTTGAATTGATATTCTAATACTGTTGGAATCGATAGGTGTGACGAATGAAATAGATGGATGAGTGGTGCTAGTCTGTGAAATGTTTGGCCTATCCAAGGGAGTCCCTTTAAAACCCTTGGCTGGCGAAAAATCCTACATTCTATTGGATTTCATGCATACGTTGCCAAAATGCCCCAGCACGCCGCATTTCCTACAATCCTTATCTTTAGCGGGACAGTCCTTCCTGTAGTGAGTTGTCTTGCCACACCCATAACACCGGTAATTTTGAGAATTGCTCTGTCTGGGGAAAGTGTTGGAGGTGTTTGAGTTCGTATTGTTATAGCGACTCGGTCTGTATTGTTCGTCCCTGTAGGCGGGTTGATTGTTCTGAAATTGCACATGTTTGTTTCGTGTTGCAGAATCTGGTCGATCATTCCGGTAACTCGGATCGGGTGATCGTGTGCGGTCCAAATACCTGTCGCGTGAATGTGACCTGACATGTGGGCGTGACCTATCATGTGGGCGTGCCCTATCATGTGATTCGGACCTCACATGTTTAGATGAGCCTACCGAACCCACAGATTGTATGGATGCAAGTCTATCGGCAAGGGAGTTAACCACTTGCACGACTTCATCAAGTTTTGAATTATTTTCCATTTTATTGTGTTTGTATGCCATTTCTGAAATGAGTGCCGTTTGTAGAATATCGTCAATGCCTTTCGGGTTTGCTTTCAAAATATCCGTCCTAAGTGAGGGTGTTATTCCTTTTATTATGGCCCCCATAATTTGTTCTTCCGAAAGTTTCAAACTGTTCCCTTCCCGTTTCATGTAGGTTATATATTCGTTAACAGATTCCGAATGCAATTGGTCCCTGTGATAAAGATCACCCACCTGAGCCCATGTAATGTGGCGTAGCGGATAAAAACGGGTAGCAAATGCCGTCTTTACACCGTCGATACTATGTTTTTGAGTGGGGGAAAGGCTCTCTTACCAGTCATGGGCGGTATCGTCCAAAAGTAGGGGAAATAACCGGACCCTATCCTCATCCTTCAGACCCTTGAAATCCGCATACTGCATAAACCGTGCCATCCACCTATGGGCATCCGTGACACCAGAGAACCTAGGGCATATATGTGATTCCATACCTGTAGTCGTTGATGATGACTCTGATTCGATCACTGTACGTAGATGCTGGCTGGCGCTCCTGGTCACATGGCTGGTGTTGGCTGGCTGGCCGCCTCTGGGCATACGCGTCGGTTGACTGTTCGCTGAATTCACTTGGCTGTTTTTGTAATTAACTAACTCGCTTGGCTGTGGAGGACCGCGACCCGAACCGGCTCTTCACCAATTGTGATCAGGCTGATCGGGGGTGTAATGGCGTATCGTGGGACGTGGACCTGGGCTGCATGAAATGGAAAAAGACGAATCAGTGTTTGTCCAACGATTGAAATCGACAGTCTTTAATAGTACATGTATCTATGTTTACAGTAATCTTAGTAAGACAAAGTACGTATCATTACAATGAATGCATCAGTTTTCTAACACTTAGTTTTTAATACATTGTTGTTACATATGAACAGTCTAGAAGCCAAATGGTGAACAGTGGCGGTCCCACTCAGACTGCGCGGATGCGCAGGCTGATCTGGAGCCCCGCTGTACCAATATAGCGAATGGTGAACAGTGACGGTCCCACTCAGACTGCACGGATGCGCAGGCTGATCTGGAGCCCCGCTGTACCAATATAGCGAATGGTGAACAGTGAAAGTCCCTATCAGACTGCGCATCGCGGATGCGCAGGCTGATCTGGCGCCATGCTGTACATATATACCGAATGGTCAGTTATATTAGGCGGCGGCCATTTATCAATGTACACTGTATACGCGTACCGTATATGCTTGCAATCAAATACTTAAACACGCTTACGTACATTATTTTCAGAATGCGGCTATCTACTCTGTTCATATAAGGTACCAAGCAAATGTGAAATACTACGAATTACATTTAAGATTATTCACTGAATATAAACGGAAAATATACATGTACACAATCGTGTTCATGTGACCATTGCAAACTATTTATATTCATGTCTACAGAACGAAACAGAAATATAGCACATATATCGGACCCATACTGTGTATGAGTGTATGTATCGTACGCATAACCACTTTCATTATCAACAACATAATATATAAAATATTGATGCCTGCTACATCGTACTTATGTGCGTTTGGTATGTATGTATCACAATCTAAGCGTAGATTGATCAATTTACTTAATATATGGTCACATTAACAATACAGCGTATAGTATTCTAGCTATAAAATTACATTGTACCAATTTCAGTATTTACAAGCAATATACACGAATTAATTGTCTGCTATCATAACCAGACGGTAATATGTATGCACACTTAACATATATTACAACTGTGACAAAACATTAATATGAACAATATTTTCTAATGCCAATATATGAAGTGTAACGATTTCTCAGTACTTGACTGCGAAATACTGCAATCATGGAAATTACAATCACGACAGTATAATGAATTCACATACCTGTATGAAATGGAGAAAGACGAATCAGTGTTTGTCCAACGATTGAAATCGACAGTGACATCCACCGATCCGCCTTGCCCTTATATACTCGTTCAAACCAACGCTGCACATAATCTTGCATCATGCTTGATGGCATGTCATAATAATCTTGCATAAACGGCCGAAGGTTTCCGTGTTGTCAATCACATATATGAGCAGTTACGATATACATTTCAATAAATCAGTGTCTGCCATGCTATCAAATATGTTTGGTGTAGATTCCAAATGACATCTAATTGATGGCATACGGTGTGTTACATAAATTTAACCGTATAACCCTGTCTGATATGCTACACTTGCAAAACCAACTTATATGTAAAGACAAACCAGCGTTGTCACAATCACACTAAATTTAAACCTGTTTGACTTGTTTTTTTTAAGTTAAAATAAAAATAAAAGTACATTTTTGCGAGTCGAACTCACAAACGCTGTTTTCATAGTATTCGTCGCTAACCACTGCACTATCATACAGACATGCAAACATTGATATTGACATCGATATTTATCGTTATAACCGGACAATCAATAAGTGTTTACATACCTACCTTACCTATATCATGTTATGGATATTGATCGTTTCTTTGTAAACAAGTAGCAAGTTATCGTCTGCGGACTATACACAAAACAAGTTTGTGTTGTCTTCACATTGCGATTAAGATGTAAATCTCAAGACTTGAGATGTATCTATTAGGCAGTATATGTTAGTTGTGTGTACTAAATCATTTGCCAAACATGTTTTTGTGTTTGAAAAACTCGGAAAATTGTAATACTGAGCCGTTCAGGGCCTTTAACATTTGAATTTGCTCTTATTTTGTATGATAATAATGCTGAAATAGATCATTTGTCAGATATGTGTTTTATCATTTGAGTGGAAAGTTTGTTGATGAAATTGGGATGTCAAAGGACATATTATGTTGACCACATGACTAAAGAAAATGCAGATCCAGGAGTCACATGACCCTTGGCATAAATTCGCTACTGGGAGCTCAGACATATATGGCAAGAAATCATGGCAGATTCCCTGGTAGGCATGTTTGTAGACTAGTCTACATAGTCTACATGGTCTACACATACCACAACTGCCTATAATGTTAAATAATATTGGTGGTATATATTCAAATGCCTGTATTTGTGTGTTTTAGCAATATTTAGCTGAAATGTTGAACTAAATGTTTATGTTTACTTATTAGTATTACAGTATAAATAAGTAAAATTATTTATAAAAAAAATAAGAAAAAAGTGTGGCAAGTGAAATAATATCATATACTAAGGTCAAAGGTATTTTCTCTTTGTTCATTACTTTTTATATTTCATTTTCAATGTGATTTATCGCTTAACGTTGCCCATTTCCATCGCTATGCATTAAATTCTTTACACCAGCCTAAAACAGTATTAATTGATGTTGTTTTGTGAGATTTTGTTCAACGAGTTACCAATAGTATAGTGACAATGTAATTGATAGTCAGCATGGTCAGTGAATATCATGATCAAAATACACAAATGGATCAGGGTATAGATTGTGGTTTGTTCTGGTGTTATGCTGTTGGGTGGTATTTATTCTGCAGTTGGCAATTTAGTCATAAAGTTCTAGACATAGCACTATGGCTGCACTACCGTTAATAAAAAATAATAAATGTATCCTTAGATTGAAAATTTCTCACTCAAAGTATACATTGCTAGAAAAGTATACTTTGTAATGTTGGTGAAATAGGCTACAGATTAGCTCCTAATTAAATAACACAATAGGCTACAGACTAGCTCCTAATTAAATAACACAATAGGCTACAGACTAGCTCCTAATTAAATAACACAATAGGCTACAGACTAGCTCCTAATTACATAACACACTCCTGTAGCTTTATAATTATGATCTAAATCGATATTGTACGGAAGCCTATTAGGGCCATTTTGTCTTAGTACTAATGTATTACGTCTCACGTATTACGTATTATGGCTTACGTATTATGTGTTAGGTCTTATGTATTATGTGTAAGGTGTAAGGTTATAAAGAAGCGGGAAATCTGATGGTGGACGATACACACGTTCCAGTAGCTGACAGTACAGGCGATGATTGCAATAGCAAGTACTTGTAAGTATACTTAAGTGAGGTAAATAAAATGTTTAATCATTGGTATGGGCATATTCGTTCATGTTCCCCGCCGATGCAAACCCCAAAACGATGCACCCCCTTTCCGACATTGATAGGTCCATAATGAAACGATCACAACAACAACTGTGTGTGTTGCTGATCAACGACAACGTGTATCGTTTTTATCCCCTAGCGAAAATGGGATATATAGCGTTAGTCGATGTCCGTGCATCTGTCCGCGCGTCCGTCCGTAACACTTTACGTTTAGCATGATGGATTTAAATAGGTTTTGGCAACAGTGTATCACAGTACGATGGGAGGATTAACTGAACTCGACCCGTATCGACGGCTGTTTGGAAGATTTGCGATCTGCAATGGTATGAGAACAAATTTAAAAACAAATGTAAATTCTAACTGGTCTGTCTGGCGTCTCACGGCGGAATGCCATATTTCACAAACAGTGTATACGTAGATTTATATTCAGGTAAGGTATGCATTCATGAACAATATAACCGTAGTTGTATAATATTCATGAATGGCTGACACAGACTACACTTTTAGAGCACAAGGTTAAATATAATAATCGTTCAACCGCCAATAATAATGACGCCGGCCGACAAAATAGACCTTATGACGTGTGCGACCAACGTAGTAGATCAGCCTGCTCATTCGCGCAGTCTGATCATGATCTGCGTTGGTAAATATTTAACTGATATTATATCGTGCATGTGTTTAATCTCTGCCCGCATATTACTATATAATTTTATGTGGGAATGCACATTATGATCAGGATCTACACTGCAGACGTATGTCACAAAGGTGTATTTATCAGCCGGGGCCTACATGTAATAACCATGGGATACAAGTATTTACAATTCGCTAGTGGTATGTTCAAGTTATGGTCAGGTAGAATCGTCTCAATGAGAGGATTCTATATGGCACTAAGCTTGACCAGGCCGGGGAATAAATATGGGCACGCATGTAACAGGTAAATATACTCCCAGGATATTCCGCCGCTAATAGTACAACTACTAACCGCTAATGCTGACTAATATTATTCTCTCATGAACGGGGGTGTCTTCATGCACAATGTCAGTGTGTGACAACAGACGGGCCCGCGGCCGGCAAAGAATAAATGAAAACATAATTTACTTTGTCGTACGCAATCATTACGTCAATGCAAGGGAATACATTATGTGGAATAATACATGAAACATGTTCATAAAATAGAAAAAGACAGAAGTGGTTACCTGCAATGGTATGAGAACAAATTTACAAACACATGTACATTCTAACTGGTCTGTCTGGCGTCTCACGGCGGAATGCGCCGCGATCTCGTAGATCACGCCCGAAATTCAAATCTGAACGAGATTCTACGAGACGTCAGTCAGAACAATAAAAATTGGCACAGGCACCAAATACGGCCCTAAATAGCGAAAAGTAAACAGTGCAAATACTATTATGTGCTTATAATATATATATGGGATATAGAATAGGTGAGGTATAGAATAGTATGGGATAGTATGGGAGCTATAGGTATATATTGGATATTATAGGGTATGTTTGGAGAGTGATTTTGGGTTGGGAGAAGTAAATATCGCGTGGTCTAAAACAATAAAACAACTCCGGTTACAAGTGTATTTAACTGAACATGGCAGAGTGATTCATATGTCCCAGGCTTCCTGCACCCAAGGCACAGCGAGAGGATTAGCGTAGTATTAACGATGTGCCTCTTCTTTAAACATAGTACTATGACATCCACTAAAACGATTAATAGACATGACATTCTAGTCTACGTCTTGTTCTGTAGTTTTTAGCTCGCCTGCACGAAGTGCAGAGAGAACTTACGACATACCCCCGGCGTCGTCGTCGGCGTCGTCAGCGTCGGCATCGGCGTTGTCGGCGTCCACAAACTTAACGTTGGGGTAAATGTATTATAACTTCTGTTTTTTTGCATGGAACACCTTGATATGTCACACATGCATTCCGCAGATGATTCTCTATCATGCTGTAGCAAATCCTTGACCCACTGTCCACCCCTTACCCCAGGGTCAAGGTAGAACACTTAGTGCGTTCATAAACTTAATTAACGTTGGGGTAAATTTCTTATAACTTCTGTTTCCTTACAGGGAACACCTTGATATTTCATATTATACATTCATCTGATGACACTCTATCATGCTGTAATTAATGAATCCATGACCCACCGCCACCGTCCGTCCGTCCGTCCGTCTTCAACAATTCAAAACCTTAACGCTCGGGTACATGTAAATGGCCCATATTTTCTGTTTCCTTGCTCGGATCTGCTTCATATGTCACGCACGCATTGCTCCAATGGCCCTTTACCGCCCTGCGACAAATCCACGCCCGTGCCGCCCCTGCTAATCCCAGGGCTAAGGTCACATACTTTGTGCGTCACAAAACCTTAACGCTCGGGTAAATGGCCCATATTTTCTGTTTCTACTTCATATTTCTCGCACATTGCTCCAATCGTCTTCTACCGCCCTGCGACAAATACACGTCCATGCTGTCCCCGCTGAGCATAGGGTCAAGGTCACATACTTGGCGGTCCCGAAACCGTAACGCTCGGGTAAATGGTCTATAGTTTTTGTTTCCTTACTCGGATGTGCTTCATATTTCACACACGCATTGCTCTAATGGTCCACTACCACCCTGTGACAAATCCACATATGTGCCTCCCCCGCTGAGCCCAGGATAAATGGACTATATTTTCCCAAGGTCAATGCGCGCTTCGTTGTCTTCTGACAACTCTTGTTTATATTGGTGAGACTGTAATTTATGTAATAATTCTATTGCCGTTCAACAAGCTATTATTGTAACTTTTACAATCGTATAGTATTTCGCTTTTTAGTGTTCAGATATACAAAACAATATTGCAAAGTTGTCGAAGAGTCAACACCAGGGTGCGTCATTCTCTTCTGACAACTCTTGTTATTCTTTCAGATAGGTGATGGTGGTAGAAGAACTAGAGTGCAGGCACTTGTACGTAGCATTGGTACTGCAAGAAAGAACAAACAGAAGTAAATGATGACATTTGAAATGCCACACAAGGTAAATTGATGTAAATATGCTCATCAGTTGAAAGTGTTAAGTAGGATGTCAACTAAAATCTTCATTTTCCTCACTATCAATACTTTTATTCTTTTCCGATCCTTGTTGATCATTGCGTACTACTGTCATTCCGAGAGTTGTGCATGGTTTCACGTTCAGTGTATATGTGTCCCATGTACGTTGAGTAGCACTGACGCCGGTGCTAGGTGACGTTGGTGTCATTGACCGTGCACGTTTTGGTACATTCTGTGACACAGATGAAGGAATAGAATCAAACCCTATTCCTGACGTATTTTGTCTGGTAGTAAATTGTGTTCATCAATTGACTTTATCTGTTAATTTAAGCATGTGGTCTGAAGAACACCCATGTTAAATCAACTAGTGGATCTTCTGGATGGCTAGTTGTTCTTCCGCTCATACATGTTTTAGTGCGCCTTCCGAAGGAAGGGGTGCTTATGGCATACCCCCGGCGTCGCAGGCGTCAGTCCATCTTCAAGAATTCAAAGCCTTAACCCTTACTACGTACGCTGAATTAAATTTTGCCGTCTGCTATTATCAATAATTCTTAACAAAAACATATTTTGGCAGAACATGATAATCGTCTCCATTGGAGAGGATTCTCATGTGCTGCCAAAAGATGTAATAAATAGGATGAAAAATACAAAAGAAGCAGACAGCAATTACCGTTTCCCGCTTTGTAAGGGTTAACACTTGTGTAAATGATCCATATTTTCTGTTTCCTTAATCGGATCAGTTCATATTTCACACACGCATTGCTCCAAAGGTCCTCTACCAGTCTGTGACAAATCCACGTCTGTGCCGCCCCCGCTGAGCCTAGGGTCAAGGTCACATACATGACCGTCCCAAAACTTTAACATTCTGGGTAAATGGACTAGATATTTTCCCAAGACGTAATACCTAAGACGTAAGACCTAAGACGTAATACCTAAGACGTAAGACATAAGACGTGAGACACAAGACGTAATACACAGACACAAGACGTAAGACACAAGACGTAAGACATGAGACGCAAGACATAAGACCTAAGACAGACATGAGACGTAGACATAATATCTTATAAGATGTCACTCCTTAAGTTTATCTTTGCAGAAATCTCGAGGCAGTGGGAGATATCCAGAACTTAAAATCGCCTTGTTGAGACTATTCTGAAGCACTCCCAACCCACCATCCCCGGTGAAGAAATGACAGATCTTCATCCACAATTGATCAAATGACGCACACCAACCGTAGCTCCAGTGTATTGTGCTTTATGTTATGTGGAACAGTTTTTTAATTTTTTTATTTCACATAATTATGTGTCGGCTCAAAAAGCTACTGTTGAACCTCATATGATAACAAATAGTTACATCTATTATTACGATAATGTATAATTGTAGCTTCAATGTTTATATGTAATATATATATATGTTTCTCTTGTGTTATTCAAACATGTTGGTGAAAAGCATACACAAAATACTATTAATTCATGTTCCAGTTATGAAGTTATAAAGTACAAGTAAACATTTCGAGAACAAGCCCTATGTCCACCATCCGGACCGAATAACAAGACGGTTCAAACGAGTGGAACCAGTTAACTTGCATATAACATTTGACCTACATACATGTATTACCATAGCCTACGTTTTCAGCTTTTAAATTAATGGCTCATTTATTTGGGCATTTGCTCTAGTAATTATCGTGCCAAATGCATGTAATTATAATGATTTCAGTTTAGTATGAATACATGTATTCACTTTGTTTTAAATTTCACCCAGTAGGTATAGACACAATGATGGTGGGATTATGTCATTAGCTTATTGAAGTATGCTGAGTTCTCCCCCAGGGCGGTGTGTGGTTGGTAGGGAGTATGTGACGGGTAATTCAACGATCGGTGTTCATCTTTACCGGAATACCGACTTACATGGTTTGGCCCTCCTGTACCTTTTGATTTCCGATACTTGAGAGCTAAATCATGTTATGCCCCATTAAGGAAGGAATAAGATTAGAGCTAGTCTTATTACTTTTGGGGTTGGAGCTAAGTGACTGGTGTGGCATGGACCTGGCACCAGGTCAGGATATTCTAATTTCAGGGCTGAACATATAGTTTCTGTAAATATTGATCTCTGAATTTGGGAATTTCCCTCATTATGGACAGGTTGAATACGGGATATTCCAACCCGTTGGCCCGGCCTTAAATAACCTTAGCTGTTGATAGGCACCAATACTCAATCTATAATTAGTACATACACATATTTTTAGTACGCTGATGGCCTAATTGTTTTGTGTAAATGGAAGAGTTGCCGACTGACCAACAGATATGCTATACAATCATAGTAATAAAACAACACATACTCAATGTTTGAAATTTTGTTCACAATATACTTTTGTTTGTGTCAATGGTACTGATCTTCCAACCTGTGTGTTGGTTGGTTGGTTGGTTGGTTGGTTGGTTGGTTGGTTGGTTGGTTGGTTGGTTGGTTGGTTGGGTGCATGCGAAGGGTCATTTAACGATCGGGGTTCATCCTTTTCAGAATGCTGACTTGCATGGTTTGGCCCTCATTTACATTTTTGGCCTTTGAACTTGAAAGCCATATTCTGCCCCATTAAAAGTTATAATGTTATAGCTAATTTGGGACAGAAGCTAAGTGACTCTGGTATGGCATGGACCTGGCACCAGGTCAGGATCTACACAAACTTCAAATTGCTATCATATTGTATGAGTGTGCTGGCTAATCAGGATCTATACAAACTCTAGATCCCTATCACACTGTGCAAGTGTGCTGGCTGATCAGGATCTACACAAACTTTAAATTGCTATTATTTTGTATGAGTGTGCTGGCTGATCATGATCTACACAAACTTTAAATTGCTATCATATTGTATGAGTGTGCTAGCTGATCAGGATATACACAAACTGTAGATCCCTATCATGTTGTACAAGTGTGCTGGCTGATCAGGATCTACACAAACTTTAAATTGCTATCACATTGTATGAGTGTGCTGGCTGATCAGGATCTATGCAAACTCTAGATCCCAATAACACTGTGCAAGTGTGCTGGCTGATCAGGATCTACACAAACTGTACATCCCTATTACATTGTAAGAGTGTGCTAACTGATCAGGATATACACAAACTCTAGATCCCTATCACATTGTACGAGTGTGCTAGCTGATCAGGATCTACACAAATTGCAGATTCCTATCACATAGTACGAGTGTGCTGGCTGATCAGAATCTATACAAACTGTAGATCACTATCACATTGTATGAATGTGCTGGCTGATCAGGATCTACACAAACTTTTAACGCAAATATTAAAACAAAAACTTTAATTTGACCTCGACTTGTACACGAAAGCCACATGGGTTTATGGTATGGAATGAAAATATGGATGACCGATGATGATAAAGAAGTACACACAGTTTGAAGTCAATCCGACTTACCGTTGCAGAGATAATGGTTACTCGAAAACTAACGCAAATTGGACGGACGGACGCACACACGGACAAACGGACGGACGGAATGACAAAAACTATTCACACCTTGACATACTTCATATACCGGAGCTATAATTACAGTGGAACCTCTCTAAACTGGAAACAATGGGGACATCCCAGTGTGATCAGCTTAGAGAGCTTCCACGCTATGTGAATGGTACATACATGGTGCTGACGGACAACAGAAATCCCGGTCAGCTTGTTACTGGAATCCTCCAGTCTTGCATGAGCCTAAATCGATGAGCCTGAAAATGGCAAATTTATACATAGATGTGACCAATTGTAGGCAAAATAATGAAAAACAAGGGCATAGTTATCACTAAGCTAATCCTCTCGCTGGCAGCCTTGATAATAATATTTAAAAAGCATGTTTGCCTTACAAACAACGTGAACATAAATCCTAAACCTTGACATTTGGCGGTCGGATGTGGGTCGCATGCAAAACAAACACATAGGCACACATTGTGGCCAAATATTATCAACATCAGTGAAGCAGTTCATAAGTTATTGAAGATGTTACCAACGCACGCACGTACGTACGTACGCACATACATCATGGACTAATGCTAGACCTCCTCTTGCCTATCAGAGAGGGGATAACAACATATGTGTTGTGCCGTGTTTCAGCAAAATCGGTTTGAGGTTTGAAACTTATTGAAGAAAACTTGAATAAACAAGGGTAGCGCTATCACTAAGCTAATCCCCTCGCTGGCAGCCTTATAAATAAAAACAAAGAAACAAATGTTTTTGCCTTATAAACAACGTGAACATAATTCCTCAGTGACAGTGACCTTGGGTGGTCGGACGCGGGTCGTATATAAAACAAAGCACCATCCATAGTCACACATTGTGGCCAAATATTATCAAAATCGTTGAAGTGCTTCATAAGTTATTGAACAATTAAAGATGTTACTAACGCACACACGTACGTACGTATGTACATGGACTAACGCTATATCCCCTATGGTATATCGGCGAGGGGATGATAAATGACATCAAGTGTTACATCACACATCTCATTAAGATGGTTCAAATGTGTCCTCACTACATATACTTTTGACGAGACATGAGAAAGTTGTTGAAAAGATATGAAATTGTTGATTGGGAAATCAGTGGGTTTTAAGCAGGCAATTAATGACGGTACCTACCCAAATGTCGAGTATCAGCTAATAGAAGTGGACATCCCAGCCACGCTGCTGACCAACACTCGGACGATGGCCTTGACTAATCTACACCTGGTGATATAATACTAATTAAAGGCAGGAAATTGTATGACAACTTAATATGTTCCCATCGAGTTAACAATTTATCTGTATACCTAATATATGAGCCATTTCATTGTCGTCACACTCAGTAAGATTGTTTTTTCAAATGAAACACTTTTGGATTATTGCAATTATTAGTCACATTTACCTAAATAAACGGAAAACCATTAACATTGGTGGATATACTCAAAAACTGTAATGCAAATTTCATTAGTTATACAAACTTTAGATCCTATCAAGTTGTATAAGTGTGCTAGCTGATCAGGAGCTACACAAACTTTAGATCCCTATCAAGTTGTATGAGTGTGCTAGCTGATCAGGAGCTTCACAAACTTTAGATCCTATCAAGTTGTATAAGTGTGCTAGCTGATCAGGAGCTACACAAACATTAGATCCCTATCAAGTTGTATGAGTGTGCTAGCTGATCAGGAGCTTCACAAACTTTAGATCCTATCAGTTGTATGTGTGCATAGCTGATCAGGAGCTTCACAAACTTTAGATCCTATCAAGTTGTATGAGTGTGCTAGCTGATCAGGAGCTTCACAAACTTTAGATCCTATCAAGTTGTATGAGTGTGCTAGCTGATCAGGAGCTACACAAACTTTAGATCCCTATCAAGTTGTATAAGTGTGCTAGCTGATCAGGAGCTTCACAAACTTTAGATCCTATCAAGTTGTATGAGTGTGCTAGCTGATCAGGAGCTAAACAAAACTTTAGATCCCTATCTAATCAAGTTGTATGGAAGTGTGCTAGCTGATCAGGAGCTTCACAAACTTTAGATCCTATCAAGTTGTATGAGTGTGCTAGCTGATCAGGAGCTACACAAACTTTAGATCCCTATCAAGTTGTATGAGTGTGCTAGCTGATCAGGTGCTCAAACTTTAGATCCTATCAAGTTGTATGAGTGTGCTAGTTTAGGGCTTCACAAATTTGATCCTATCAATTGTATGAGTGTGCTAGCTGATCAGGAGCTACACAAACTAGATCTATCAAGTGATATGAGTGATGTTAGCTGATCAGAGCTGACCACAAACTTTAGATCCTATCAAGTTGTATGAGTGTGCTACTGAGCTGATTAGGAGCCTAGGGCTGTCAGGAGCTACACAAACTTTAGTCCCAAGTTGTATGTGTAGCTGATAGGAGCTACACAAACTTTAGATCCCTATCAAGTTGTATGAGTGTGCTACTAGCTGATTAGGAGCCAGGGCCGTAGCGGCCACCACGGCAGCACAGTGCTGCCGTGGCATTATTTTGGCCAGTTTTTTTTTTCGTCAGCTTCATGCGTTGAACATCCAATAACAACGCAATAAGCATGTTACGACATTTGTAAACGGTGGCCAAAATGGTATTCGACGGTGACATTAGAATTTAGGAAATGCGATTTTGAGGGTCTAGTGGAATTTTTTCCCGATAAAAAGGCTGCCGTGGCATTATTTTACACACCGCAACGGGCCTGGGAGCTACACAAACTTTAGATCCCTATCAAGTTGTATGAATGTGCTAGCTGATCAGGATACACACAAACATTAGATCAGTATCAACTTGTATGAGTGTGCTAGCTGATCAAGGGTTACACAAACTGTAGATCACTATCAAGTTGTATGAGTGTGCGATCAGATGCGATCAGGAGCTATACAAACATTATATCCCGAACAAGTTGTATGAATGTGCTAGCTGTTTGTTTTTTTCTTTGTTGGGGTTTAACGGCCTATCAAAAGTTATGGTCATTTAAGGCTTATCAGGAGTTACTAAAACTTTACATCCCTATATGTACCTCAAATTGTTTGTCAGGCTACATAATAACTTTCAGCAGTTAAAGATCCTGATTCTGATTGCTAGGTACTCTTTTAAATGAAATAAGCCTGGTTTTGTCAAAATATGACCCATCAATTTGAACCACTTACCGCTCGTGATCCACATATGCGAGCAGCATGTTAAGTAGATGGACTGGATCCGCACTGTTGTCAAGCTGAACTGTTGTGGCCAACTGTCCATTTCTCGGATTGAATATAGTACGTTTATAAACTGGAATGGAGGGCTAACTACGTAGAATGCATATTAACCTATCGGAAGACGCTGTTAGTGGTATGACAATTTTGAAATATTAATTTTGCATACATGTATTCTTATTTATATGTTGTAACCACTCATTTGAACCATCTCGGTGAGACAGTTCTAATGAGTCGCCACAATATATAC
The DNA here is from genome assembly GCA_029237695.1 of Conchocele bisecta. Lineage (NCBI taxonomy): Eukaryota > Metazoa > Mollusca > Bivalvia > Lucinida > Thyasiridae > Conchocele > Conchocele bisecta. Next base: position 12,516,564 of record CM055270.1, on the reverse strand, counting down.
TTTTGTTGAGAAATAAGAAAAATAATCATTTTTTCCATGAGAAGAATGTGTGTCTTCAGCTTGTACTGGGTTAACCAGAATATATTGTATGTTACGCAGGGCAGCGTCTAACCCGTATTTTCTGTCTGTAACACAGGGCGACTTACAAGTATTACAAGACTACAATACGTGTAAGTCACTCTGCGTTACAGACAGAACATTCCGGTTAGGCAGCGTCATCCTGCATTGCAGTCAGTAAATTCTGCTTAACCCTTACTACGCTGAATTAAATGTTGTCGTCTGCTGGAAATGTTTTATTTTCTATATTTCTCTACAAAAACCTGGTTTTGACAGCACATGAGGATCGTCTCCAGTGGAGACGATTCTCATGTGCTGTCAGAACCAGTTTTTTGTTAAGAATTAAAGCAAAAATGAAAAACAGCAGACGGCAATTTCCGTCAACAGCGTAGGAAGGGTTAATTACACATGTATGTGGCTGTGACTGGAAAAATGTACTGACTGATAACATATTGTATCAGACATTGACCTGATACAAACATCCGGGTTACAACGAAGTGAGACCTGACAGTCAATTGGTCGGATGACGTCACGTAAACAAGTCCGCGTTCTGTCCATGTCCGTGGTTATTTTCGATTATGTAAGCATTGCATGTGTGGAACATTACAAGTGCAGTGTACATAGAGAATACCAGGTTAATGTACTTTGATATCAAGTTTATCAGGCTAGGAAATACGTAGGAATTCCGAGGCTCGTCGAGGAATTCCTACCGTTTCCTAGCCGAGCCTGATAAACTTGATATCAAAATACACTAGCATGGTATTATATTCATCAGGTAACGTTTTTGGCTACATACTAAGTAAATATGACAGTTTCGTTGACTTTCCGTGACGTCATTCCACTGATGTAATTCGCTACTGTGATGCCTTTGACCATTAAAACGTAAGTTTTCAATTTGTTGTAACCCGGATATTTGTATCAGGTCAATGCCTGATACAGCAATATGTTATCAGTCAGCACGTATTTGGCCAATACAAAGCTTGTTACCTGATAAAATTACAATAGCCTGAGCTGGTTCCAGACACCCGTACTACACAAGATCACATGGCTCCAGTGTGCAGTTAGCCCATTCTTTTCGGAATACAGCTTTACGTGTATAAAATATATTAAATATTTTATTTTTGGTATTTTTTCAATGAAAGTATATGTTGTGACCACCCATTTGAACCGTCTCGACGAGACGGTTCAAATGGTGGTCGCTACATATACTTCGGAGCACATAGAAGGAAAATAGTTAGGATTTTCCATAAACATAATGGCGTATCCTCAGCATGAAAAGGTTAAGATATGAATTCAGAAAAAACTAGAGCAAGTGAGCATGGGCTCACGGATATCCCGGCCGCCACCTGGATGACAAATAAAAGAAAATTTAACGCAAATCTTACGGACGTCAAAATGTACGGACGGACGGAATGGCAAAAATGTTATACCCCTAGACATACTTCGTATGATAAGAGTATAATAAGAATGGCTTTATACATACCTTCCCAGCTTCCCGGTCAGTGAAACACGTTGGATCATCTTGCAATTCAGCTCATCAGGTGAAACTGGTCAAATGACTGCGTGCAACAACTGCATCATGGCAGGTCTCAAATACATATTATTTTATGAAGACAAAAGTTGGAAATTTGATAAATGAATACATGTAGTAGAGAAATATTAACAAGTAGGTATATCGGTTGAGCCCGCTAAGAATAATTACCTTTGTCGTATCACCATATTTCAGTATATTGATTACGAAAATTTCGAAAACACTGTCTGTAAATGATATAAAAAATGACGTAAATTTTCACCATCATTTACAGAAAATGTTTCACTTTTTCACAATAAATAACGCCAAAAATCGCAATGTGATAATGAGAGGTATTACCAGAGTTACGCCCAGCTATTATTATTAAGGTACATTAATATGAACAAAATTTAGAAAAATAACACATAAAGTAGCATAGAGGGAGTCAGTTCATTACCGCGACTAATGGGAGCCGAATTTGGGAGTGTTTAAGTAACCACCAATATCATCCAATATATTGGTGGTTATGGTTTATATGGCGACCAATATGAAACAAATGCCTCCACCCTCAATATCATCCAATATATTGGTGGTTGAAGCCAATCCCCCAATCCGCTCGGGTCCAATACATTGGGATTGGAGGAGCTGATTGGAGGAGCTGAGGGTGGATTCATTTTTCTGAATTTTGTAAATAAATAAATTATTTAATAAACTGTTTCAATAATCCAATAATAATGGATTTCAAATTTAAATAAACCCCATAAACCCATCAAGTCCAATTATCCACACTTCCCTCCAATTCTCGATTAATGGTATAGGTAGTTCTCCAATCTGCTCACCCAATCCGCTCGGGGCCAATACATTGGGATTGGAGGATTGGTGCTGGTAGAGGGGGACCGTGTGTATACCGTCGGGTTGTACTCGCCTCTTGTCGTAATAGGCCGATAGTCCTAACTGTTGTTGCGTATATGTTTTCATAACGCCGTCCCTCATTCGGAATTCGCGGTTTTTACCCATGTCTCGTTCCCCGGTGTCTTCTTAGGTGCGGCCCCACTCCAACGCTTTCTTATATCGGTTCCAGGTTAACGCGTTCTGCCGGGCAGACAACCATTTTGCGGAATGTTTTATTTTTCCCTCCGTTTTCTCCGGTAATGTCTCCGCAAAGTAGCACTTGCTTGAAAGAGCAATGGCCCGATCTCTGTGAAATTCTACCTTGAAAAGGCCGGGCTGTCTGTCGTCCCATTCACCGCACACCAACCAACGGTTTTTCTTCCTCTTGTATTCAGCGCGCATGTGGGGTTTTATAATACGTTTCAAACTTCCGTATTTCTCGTTTCCTTCGGGCGGTTTCGTGCTTACTCCCATGTATAGACTGTCCGTATCCATTTGTATTAATTCGAAATCTGTTCTGTCCACATATTTATCTAAGAAGTCGTAGTAAAACCTTAACATTTTTCGTTTGGCCATTTGGTACACGGCTATCCCACAATGGAACGGTCTAGTCATAACCGCATTAACTTTTCTAGAAGATATCTCGTACGCATCGCCGATCTCCTCCATATCGTGGAAGAACGCGGATCTTAATGCTTTGTCTACATGGTTCTCGTCTTTCGTGTACGTCGTATTCAAATGTTTTTCGGGAGATTCTATCATCTTCCCGCAGCACGAGTTGCCTATTAATAATCATTATGTTCCCAATGGGGGCTTTACTACTGTCCTTATCGGCACCTTTCCGTGCAGCGGTAACTTCTTCTACAAACCATCTGAACAGCACGCCTGATGCGTACTTAATAGCCCTATGTATTCCGGTAAGGACAAGTCCGTGCTGTAAATACCACTCCAGTAGGGGGGTGTATACCAACATCTTCTTAGCTTCCATGGCCCCAACTAGTGTTTTACCTGTTCCTCGTTTACGGTCCGTATCTTTCAAATATTTTAACATGTGATCTGGCACTTCCTCCTCCTCAACTACTCGGTTAATAAATAATGGGGACATCTCTGAAAATTTATCTTTCAATGTTATAGGAACCTCTATATCTACCACCACAAATCCGAAGAATTCGCTTTTTAATATTTTCCTGGTAAATTCGTCTATGAATTCAGGATCGTGCGAATTTTCTGGGGTGGGGAACACTTCTTCCTTACCGCACGGCATCACCTGCATTAATGAAAATAAATAAAGGGCGTTAGCGTCCAGCCCCAATACCGCGGCACAACTTTTCCCCTCACCTTCCTGTGGTGACCCCGGCTTCCGCGCATCGGGAAAATACGAGTGACGGTCCCCCGACCAGCGCCCCTTTCAACATTTCGTACGCCTCAGCCGAGGGTGCATACAGCGGTTCACATTCTGCGGCGGCCTCCGCACTTACTTAGTTCTATAAGATTTTACATGTTATTTTATTGTCCCCTTAAGAAGGTACTGCAGTGCTACCCCTGGTAGAGTAACCGCATCTTTAAACATGTCGATCCCTTTAGTCTTGTAGAAATTGGACATCTTACCTATCGCCTCTACAAATGGGGATACGTCAAATCATTATAATATCTCAACCAATCCCGGAATGTCTTCATATGTTTGTCGTTATAAATCCTATTACACTCTTCCAGCTGCGCTTCATTTATTTTTTCTTTAGGATTAAGTTGGTTACTCCAGTGATCGATATCTGGTAGCCCCGGATAATCTAATTTATCTGGGGAATCAAACCACTCGTATGGAAAGAACGACTTTTGCCCCTCGCAACCATACGCCTTTATCCACTTGTCGTATGAGGTTTCTGGACTGAGGTATAATTTTACGTCTAGAAATCTGAACTCGGGTGTAAATAGGAATATCGTCGTGTTTGCCTTTTTGCCCACTAGAACCTTTGGCGGTCAATACTCCGACGAAATGTTTTTTTATGAGATTTATATCGTATCGGCTACAATTAACCCCAATTACGGGAACTTGATCGATCCATCTATTTATTTCGCGTTGCTGGGAAACGGGAAGTTTATCTATATAGGTGGGCATATGTTCTTTACCAACCGCCTCTCGTATATTATTACCCCGTTTCTATACGTCCTCCATAAAGAGCGCCACCAATTTGGAGGGATCTGTTTCACATATGTGAGTTATTCCACCCAATCGCGAATTGGAGTTGCGGGCGCATAACGTATCGCCGATACTCACGATTATGGGAACGTGCTCGCTTACAAACTCGAGATTACCTTTCTTACTCCGCCAATTGTAATTGGAGCTACTATCGCCTTCACTAGTTTTCGATAAATACGCTTCAAAATCGTATACAATCTGGTGCGGATAAATTACTGTTGGAGGGGTCGCAACTCCAATCGAGGATTGAACGGGATCAACCCAATCGAGGATTGGACTGTATAAGCGAACTCCCAAATTTTAACTAATTTACACTCCTTCGCGATTGCAACGTC